>UCOK01008894.1:58771-91046 GCA_900474325.1 Synergus umbraculus
GTAAATTACATGGTTTTTTACAGTAATTTACTAGGTATTTTACGTCGAAAACACCAAATTCTTATGGAGTGAGGGGTTTTCTACGTAAAATACGTAATTTACCATAAGTAGAAAACCATGTATAATACGTAAAAAAAACTTTGAGTGACGTATCAATCCCGAACACGACAGTGTGGAAAATCTTGTTTCTTTTTAGTCGAAGCTGATTAGTTTAGATCTATCTAGATTATCTGATCTAAGATGGTCGAGATTAATCACCACCAATTACCACCCTTACTCCCGAGTTCCCGCCGCGACCACGGTTGGGTAAGTAAAATACGTTAGTAAATTACGTGGTTTTTTACAGTAATTTACGTATGTATATTATGTGGAAAAAAACCAAATTCATATAGAGGAGGGGGGATAATATTAAAAAATATTTTCTTGAATTAAAAGACAAACAATATGAGAATTACTTATAAAATTGCATATCGGAATTGAGGAAGAAATAGGACTTTCGTAGGAATAAAAATCTGAATGAAAAAGCATTAGATTTTTATTAACAAACTTTTCCTCTCTACAATAGAACAATGTTAAAGATAGTAAATTACGATAAATTATGCCTCACTATAAAAAACGCAATGAAAATTGTGAGTTTTTCTCCACCAATTTACAATCATGACTATACATTTAGAGAAAATTACTAGCGAAGAAACTGTACGTATTAATGAAAGTTTTTTTTTTAAATGTATGTATATGTATATGTACGATAGTGCAATTAGATTTGTCATCGTTTCAATAAATAGGTATTTGATGTTTTGTGATATGTGATAACAATTACAATCACAGGAGATATTCCCGATAATTGCAAATACAGACGAGTTAATTATTTCAACTTTCAAATAAATTTTCAAATATGCATAAAATCACAATTATTCCAAATATAAATTTTCGACATTGACTTTGTTATTCTCAAAAAGCTAGGCACTTGAAATTTCGAGAAACATCCCCAAATATTTTCTTTTCTTTCTGATTTAAAATTCTATTATCGTTTAAAAGATTTTCGCCTGCAGTACACCTAAATGCCAAATATTAATTCTTAAAATATTATCCTATCATTGAGTGAAATAAGTATTACTTATATCCATATATATACACGACTCTCCCAATGTCCCAATTAATAGTCAACAAATCCAAAACAGCTTATAAAATAATATTTTTTAGGAGGAATTTCTTGACTATTGGGAGTGTCGAGTGTATTTATATCACGATGTGTTTAGCGCGCGTAACCTTATAGAATGATATAATATATATATTTATATTACTTTCCAAAGCCATTTTGAAGACAAATTTTAGATAATCAATTATTTTCAACTGAATTTTAATTCAATGAATTCGGTGAATGAGTTATATTAATTGCAAACTTAACATTTATAGTTCACCTTTATCCGATTCAACAATGAATCTGATATTTTATCTTTCTAATAAATAATTTTCTATAGATTGGAGTCATTATAGTTTCAAAGTTTACGTCAAAAAATGTTAATGTAAAATTATGTCAAATATATTAAGAACCAAATTTATTTTTACCAACTTTACACTGGCAATAATAAAATATCATTTCATATATGTAAGTACTTAGATGTCTGATTATTTTTTCACTCAAAAAAAATATTTTATTCAGGAAAATCGACGCAATGCCATCATCTCTTGGTATTTAAAAAAATATAATAAGGAAGAATCGGTGAATAAAACCCGATTCTTTATATGTATATTCTACATACTCAATATACTCGTTGCTCAATACATATAAGCAGTCGGCTTTTAATTGAAAATATTAAGTTGAGTAAGATTGTAACTTACGGATCTGTTAATCATAAATAAACATGATCGCCTGAGATAAAAATATATATAAAGGCTGAATTAAAATATCAAATAAATAACCTATTTATAATTTAAGAATAACATTATTTAATCGTATGATGCATTTTTCATAAAACAGTTAGAAATATGTAATTACTCATGAAGCTGCGTTTAATATATGACCCGATGTATCTTTATCTTCATACCTACATCACATGTTTTTAGAAAACTATAGGTATATCAATAATACGGTAAAATGTTTATCACTTTAAATGTACATAAGCACGAAAATTCTAATCTGTTAAGTTGTATGAAACTTGCACCTTGTGAAAGGCAAAATTACAGGAGTTTTCCGACTGATCATATACAAACATCAATTCATAGACATTCAGTATTACTATTTACTGCTGGTTAAACACGTTAGAGGCCTCATAAATCTTAGCGGTTAAAAGTGCTGACTTAGATTTGATATCAATTGATTGTGTTTCTTCTGAAGAATTTTCACAATCATTTTTCAAATTAATATTTCCCAAAGCTGTAGCAACTTCTATGTCAGAGCATATAACTTTTTCGATAACTTCGCTATTGGATGTTGTTTTGCCGCCATTGTTACTATCGATTTTCAGATCTTCAACAACTTCGGACGAAGAGTTTTCTATCGCTTGTTTAGTAGCCGAATTATTGTTAAAAATTTCACCACTTTCTGATAATTCTGATTTTTTTACATTCTCCCAATCTTTAGCATTATTTTCCACATTTTCGGTATCTAAAGACTCATTTTTCTCTAATATCTCAGTTTTTTCTAACTTTTCATTTTGTTTATCTTTTGATATTTTTGCATTTCCATCGTTAATATTAGGAAAAAAATCTTTTTCTAGAATTATATTTTCAATTATTACTTCAGCTTCAGGAGATAAAATGTCCGTCGAGTTGTAAGTTCTATTATCACTCAATTCATGGACAGATTTAGTTGTTTCTATGATTTTAAAATGTTGACCTTTCTCTAAATTATAAAGTTCTTTATTCAAATTTTCATAACTTGTTTCATCATCATTTTCGATTGTTTTGCAGTTCTTATTTTTTAAATTGCTATCGCTCTCCGTGTTTTTTATGTAAGGAATCTCAGTGGATGTCTGTAATTTATTTTCTTCTACTTTTACAAGGACTGTGGATTCATGATTTATAATTTCAGTATTAATCTTTTTACAAGATTCAATATCAATAGATTTAAGGTCAGTATCTCGGGTATTCTCAATTTCTTTGCTCAACTCTTTCTCTTTTATCATTTTTTCACTTTGTACATTTATTTCTTGTGGAAATTTTGTATCATCCTCAATGATTTCATTAGTGTCGAAATTCGACATTATAGAGGCCTCATACTCTCCACCTTGAAGAACTTGATCTATTTTAGCAGCTTTATCAATAGTGATTTCTCCGAATTGTTTAATATCACTTTCTCTGTTTTCACTTGATTTGACTTGAGATATAGTTGTTTTTTTGTAAGTAGTTTTTCCTTCATATAATTGATTCTGCACTCGACCTCGAGGCGAGGTGGGTGCATAAGCAGTGGCGGTATGAGAAAGTCTTTCAGATTGAGGAAATTTGTGAGTGTCTTTGAATTCTTTTTTCTGAGGATAGGAAGATTTAGAGACATATTCTCCATGCTTTTGAGGACGCATCGATTGTTCATCTCGTTTTGTGTCTTTTCGCTGAGGGTATGGTGACTTGGCACCACTTTCCTTCTTTCTGGACATGTATGGACTCTTGAGAACCGTCGATCTTTGTACACTGTTGAAGTGGACTTTCTCATCAAAGGATTTTTGTCTTGAAACATTTTCTGTTTGATGAGTTGTTACATCGACTTCTGACTGACTGCTATAAGTAACTCGAGTTTTCTGACGGGGCCCGACTCTTCCGGTGCCTGCTATACTTGGTGAGTTTACTTTAAAAAGTTTTAAACTTATTAGTCTTCAATAAAGAATTAATACAGCGTGTCTTCCTAAGCGGTTACACGTTTGTAATTTCATAAAATTGTGAAATTGTCAATTTTTCAAGGGCTACATCTTCACTTATTCTGTTTGGTGAAACATTACATATAGTATACTCAATACGTACATGTAAAATCTTATTAAGGCACACTGTATGTAAGATGCTTTCAAATAAAGAAATATACATTATTTTTCTGTAAATAAGGATCAACATATTTTCGTGAAATTTCATACTTGTCGAAGGGAAAAAGTTGGGAATACCAAATCTATAAGTTATCTTAACACGCATAAATTACATAAAATACACAAACATAAATTCATCCTTTAAGAATTTCGGATGTAATACAATCCGCATCGGCTACATTGTCATATTTAAATTCTTCCACAGCAAAGTTACTTTGAAATGCGCTAATACCTATTTCGGTCCGCTTACCTTTACCCCAATTAATTCCATTCAATTCTACTTTCCTTCTTATTATATTATGTACTTATAACCCACTTATAATCCTTGACTCGATCCTTGTTCTTTTTTATTGCTTTAACTCTTCAATTCTATAAAGCATTCTCTAATCCTATTTTCACCTCTTCTCTAAATAAATATGTGGATCCTTTTATGTTTGAACCAATTATTAGTAGCAAGCATGCTCACCTTTAACACTCATGACTGGTCCTTTCACTGGAGTTGTTCCCTGATTTAATGTAACTCTAATACTTTTATCGGTTGCTATAACAGTTCTGTCATCAGTGGGGGGTGACAAAGGTCCTTTGACTGATTGTGAAACTTTTGAATATTCATTAGAATAATCTGAATACTGATTATCATAATGATTCTGGGAGGTTTTTAATCCATAAGAATTACGAGGATTCCCTCCGCGTCCGCGATGAGAATTTTCACCTAAATCAATAGACCACTTTTGTAAAGTTTATAGAATATACATACATAATTTTATTTAAAAATTGTATGAATAACTTCACAAACCATCAAATTGATGTCTTCTATCAAATTCTTTATGATCTCTATTCGTTTCATTGGATAAAAATCGTGGATCTTTTTTAAAAGAATCTTTCTCCACATTCGTCTGTAAATTTATTGTTTGGGTTTTCTGAATGATCATTTTGATTAAATAACTAATTAAACTAAATAATTACAAATTATGATCCTTACTTTATCGCTGTCCCACTCTCGTCGCCAATTTCCTTCTGCAGTACGCTGCCTACTTATTCGAGCTTCGTCGATGCGATTTCGTTCTGCTCTCCAAGCATCATATTCTGGCACCAGACCTTCTCTTGACGCTGATGGTAATGCACGGTGATCCTATTACAATTACATTAGTTTTCTTTGAATATTATAAAATCTACAGAGTTAATATATGCTTATTATTAATTAAAAAATTATAAGTCGTGTGCAAAACTTTGCATACTCATAAAAATTACCATGTGGTATCCGTCCCTTCCACCACCTCTTCTTCGAGAACTATTGCGTATGTGTTTATTGGTACCCTTGGGACTCAGTTCTTCATCCGTTTTACTACTGTCTTCATTATGTTCTTCCCGTTCCGTGTCTGCTAAAAAATTGTATTTTGGATCTGGGGGAGGACCATCTCCCTAAAAAACAAATTTATTTTAGTTTTTTATTACTTTAAATAATCCAACTACCATAGTACATATACCTATATAGTGAATGTGAAACTTAAAATAAAAAAAATTAATTAACTATGTTTGACGTTTTCATTTGTCTAATATTTACTTGAGCAAATTTGTGAGTTTTTTTCCCTTCAGCACTACTAATCAAATACTGTTTTGTACGACCAGAATGCTCTTTGACGATTTTCGGTTTTAAATTGCTTTTAGGTGATTCTTTTCTGGTAAAGTCTGGAGCCTCTTTGCGTTCAGGCCAATCACTTGATGGAACCATTTGTACGAGAGCATTTAATTTCGCTGCATTTTTTTTGTCTGCCTCTACTTCCTTTAAAGTGATTTATTCGAGAATTATTGTCATCAATACACATAATATGAATTATAGTATACAATACGCGTTAAATAATTTCCATTTACCTCGTATCGACGCTTAATTTCTTCATTTTTAAGCTTTATTTTGCTGATTTTTTCTTCGAGTGCACTGGATGCCATCTACCATTATTTTGAAAACGAAATTATTGGTTTCAAATAAAATATTTCTTAAAATTTAAATGAATTGAAACATATACAACAATATCTAGTAATAATTTAAATGATTCTTATTAATTATATATATATATATAAATATCGCTAATTAAAATTTTAAATATATATAATACGACTTTCTACAACACTAGATTAATTCTTTCAAATTTATTACCCTATAACTGTAAAGTGTTGATTGATTGACCAATAATGCCATAACTAGCTTGGTGAGAAGTTGGTTGCAAGTTGGAACCAGCTTCTCTTTCAAATTGTATACTTGATAACCACCGCGTATGCGTTGCGTGACATTAAAGAGGCGGGAATTTGGTTAATATGTGGTTAATTAATATTGATAGGGTCTTTGTTTCAGAATTCGTTAATACACTATACGCTCCCAGTGATGAACAATTCTAAAACTAAGACCCTTAATTCCAATTCCCAATGATGAACAACACAAATTCCTTCTCTTCATAGTAACGTAAATTACACATGCGTATTGCGTATAAAATAATATTTTTTAGTACTTTAAACTGCGCGCGAATAGCAACAAATCAGATGCCAAACGCAACGCATGCGCAGTGGTTATCAAGAACATATTAGGAAAAAAGCTGTTCATCATTGAGAGGAAATGAGGAATGATGAGAAATCCAGAGGAATGCGTTTATTTGGGGAGGTTTTCAATTTTCATCATTGGGAGAATCGAGTCGAGTGTATTGGGACATTGAGAGTTAAGTGAACTACAATTATAACTAACATTTCCAAATATTATTAATAATCGAAGAATCGAATAAAAAAACTGTGCCACAGCCATATATATATATATATATATATATATATAGTAGATATTGCATAGTACATATGTAATCAGAAGTTCAACAGAAGATATTCTACACGTATTTCAGGAAAACATTAACCTTGCCTTTGATGAAGTTGGAAGTATTCCAGTTTGTATGAATCACACTCGTAAGTTTCAAGTCAAATGATGATATTTCATATGCATGAAATCTTCAACCAAAGTGGATTATTCACTTTCATTCACTTTGCTTTGACCACTGTCACGGACTCACGGGTCACAACAGGTCACCTGCAGTCTATGTACAGTGTGTACAGCTCCGTGGTGTAAAGTCACCAGCTGCAGGCACCAGCACCGCAACGGCAACCGCGAACCGCCAGCAGGGTCAGCAGTCTTCAATGGTCCATAGAGAGACCATAGAATCATAGTTTCAGAGAGGGTTCGCCGAGAATTCGAAATTGTCGTCGATTCTTCTCAGTCTATCTCATACGATAGAAAAAGATGCCGAAAGAACAGTCGATTCAAATCGATCGCACCTCGTTCTCTATCTCACATAGTAGAAAGAGATCCAAGCCGGAGGCGTTCCCAATATCAACCAAATTTCTTTTCTCAAATATCACATCAATTGCGCATGCGTACGTATATTACGTGGAAAACACCAAATTCATGTGGAGGGGGGAGGTTTCTACGTAAAATACGTAATTTTACGTAAAAAACTTCGAGCGACATGGGAGTGCAGCTTTACTGTACATAAAAGATGTGAAAGAGCCTTAAGGAAATAAAAAGAGTGGGGGACAAATGCATATGCTGCATGTACAACAATGTACAGTAACATGTTACTGTAACCACTGTGACCGCATGTAACCTCATTCAATTGTTTTATTTTCTTATATGTAACCGCGTTCGTAATATATAATTATAATAATTAACTTTTTTTACCATTCGGACATTTTCAATTTTTATGTATTCTAATACGTAAGTATGATGTAGTTAATGAAGTTTTTAAGAGTGTAGCTATAACCGACAAGTATTCAAAAATTTTTGAGGTATAACACTACATATATATATATATACAATCAAATAATTTGATCAGTCTTCCCGATTTACTGGGATATGTCCCGATTTTGCATAATAGTGGGTAGCGTCCCGGTTTCCGATACCGACTAGTGTCTGGCACTTTATTCCTGTAATGGTGTAGACTTACATGATGTATGTCTTCACCATTACTCAAAGAAAGTTTAGTTGGTGACCTTTTTTTTGTTTGGGGTTCATACGGAAATTTTTTGAGTGTCCCGGTTTTCGCCCGATGCAGCTAAACTTTGAAGTAAATTATCCAGTTAAGGCTGTTGGAGCAAGAAACTATAGATTTTCGAAATGACCTTTTGTCCGTTACTCCAACAGCCTTAAGCTTTAAATATTTATAACTGACCACACTTTCTGATAGGAAAACCCTCTAATAGTCAGGGAATCAAGACTTGTAAACCTCAGTTCGTCCAAACATTCCAAAAATTGGTATTTGTAAATAGTCTAAAGAACCGGCATTCCCTAGTAAACAATCTAAATTATGAAAATATTCAATCTCTGTATGAAATCACATACATACCTGTATTTTGTTCTGTTTCAGATTGTTTATAATAATAGCAATAAAGATCAAGAACAATGTTTAATCAAAGTACTACGTTAGGAAATACAGCTACTTTGCCGGGAAATCCTATGAAGGATTTCGAAGTCGCTTCCCCGCCAGATGATTCGGTGTCAAGCTTAGCATTTAGTCCTGCGACTTTACCACAGAATTTTCTTGTTGCTGGTTCATGGGATTGTAGTGTTCGATGTTGGGAAGTCGAGCAATCTGGAAAGACTGTTCCAAAATCTATGCAAACTATGGGAGGACCAGTCCTAGATGTCTGCTGGAGTGATGTATGTTATATTAATTTTCATCTTGAGATTACTGTTTAAAATAAAATAAACGTCGCCAGTTTTTAAATAATCGTAAAATTTAATTCCCTTCGGTTTTAATCAAACTTTTCATGAATTCTTATAGTTATGAGGCATCGACTTCTTTTATATTTGGGATCAAAACCCGTCGACGAACTTTTGGATCCATCTTAAAGTTTAGAAAATAAAAAGTAAAAATTTGTTTTTCAGGATGGAACAAAAGTATTCATGGCCTCTTGTGATAAAATGGTTAAGTGTTGGGATTTAGCCTCAAATCAAAGTATTCAAGTTGCTGCTCACGATGCACCTGTGAAAACGTGTCATTGGGTAAAAGGTTCTAATTACTCTTGTTTAATGACAGGATCTTGGGACAAAACATTAAAAGTATAGTATTTTTTTTTAAGCAAATTTCACATCTAAAAATAAATAATTTTAAATTTATCTATTCATCCATTTCTCAATTCTAGTTTTGGGACACTCGGAGTCCTAATCCAATGTTGACTATCAACTTACCGGAAAGATGTTACTGTGCTGACGTGGTATGTGTATTAATAATATCTTACAGAAACCGAATCTTAAAAAATGGACCAGTAATCTTTTTCGTTTTAAAAACTTGATAGGACTACCCAATGGCTGTAGTGGGAACGGCAGGAAGAGGAATAATAGTTTATCAACTGGAAGGTACTCCACAAGAGTATAAAAGAATCGAATCACCTTTAAAATATCAGCATCGGTGTATTGCTATTTTTAAAGATAAAAAAAAAGTACCTACTGGATATGCTGTAGGAAGTGTAGAAGGACGAGTTGCAATTCAGTACGTGAACCCCTTAAATCCCAAAGACAATTTCACATTCAAGTGTCACCGGTCGAATGGAGCGCCTAGTGGATATCAAGATATATATGCAGTGTGTTATATGAAATTTTATTAAAAAAAGGAATATATTAGAGTTCATGTTTCGGGCTTAATATATAATTTCCATTACCTTGCTTCTGATTCATAAGGAATTAAATTTGTTTACAGGTGAATGATATAAAATTCCATCCAGTGCATGGCACTTTGGCCACTGTTGGTAGCGATGGAACATTCAGTTTTTGGGACAAAGATGCACGTACAAAACTGAAGCCTTCAGAACCAATGGAACAGCCCATAACACGTTGCTGCTTTAATCATACTGGCCAAATATTCGCCTATTCTGTTTCATATGATTGGTCAAAGGTAACTGGTTGGGCTACTATCGAAATAACATATCGTTAAAAAAGTTTCAATATTTATAAAATTCTTGATTACAGGGTCACGAGTTCTATAATCCAGCAAAAAAAAATCACATCTTTCTCAGATCAGCTTACGACGAATTGAAGCCGAGAAGTACATCGTGAGGCTACAATATTCATCTGTTGTTATTTATTATTATTATTATTTTTTTTTTTTCATATTAAAAATTAACTGATTTGCCCTTATTTTTTATTATTGGCACACTACTGAAGCAAATGAAAATGGACATTCTAAATAATTTACCAGCAAAAGCTATACTTTAAATTTCATTAGAATTTTCTCTTGTTAATTTTAATGATCCATTAGCATATTGATGTAAGATAATACTTTAATAAAATGTAAGAAAAATTCAGTAAAAATCCAACAGAAATATTTTTCATTAAATTCAACCAAATTAATCTTAAAAATGTAGCTTTTTTATTTTTATTCTAACTATTATTATGGAGAAAGGAAAAAATAGATTAGTCAATCTCTACTATAATATTACATGCATATTATAAAATAACAATTTTATTTAATATTCTTGATTTTCTGGACGAGAAATGGGAAAACTATTTTCTACATCATTGCCAATACAATTTTCCGCCTATATACAATGTATTAAGTACAATCTGCTCTTTTCTATATACATTCTATTTTAGAAGCAGTGTCATGCGTATGAAGATGGTTGAAGGTTGTTTTGATAGAATTTTAAAATTCTCGAGAATTTAAACTTGGTGGTGGTGAGAATATTCTCATTTGTTCTCATTCTCAAAAAAAATTGTTTGGGTCTTAACCTATTTTTAGACACTCAAAAAATTTTAATTTATAAGGAATATTAATTTATTTGTTAGAAATGTGGCCATTATTTTATATGATAACTATGAAATATTATTTTCTTGTTACCACAGTTACATGTTCTGTTAGTGGTATTGAACGTAAGTATTAAAAAGAAATTCTTCTTATCAGCTAAATCTGTATAATTAGGAGAATATTCTTAAATTTAGCGAATCATGGAACACACACTGATCTATCTAAATGTAAACTTACACAAATGGGAATCGAATATATAGGTTCTAAAATGACAACAGCTGGTGGAATTAGATGCCAATCGTGGTTTTCCGAAAAACCTTTGCACAAGGTAATTTAAAAGAAAGAACTGCTACTTCACAGACAAGTTTAGTGAATTTCGCACAACTATATTTTCTCATATAATGTAAATGTTGCGCCCACTAAAATCGTGAGTGTTTTGGTATCTCAACCTAAACATTTAAACAATTTTAGGTTGATTTTACTATAAAAGACGAAAATTTTCCCGAAATGTCAGTGATAGGTGCAAAGAATTATTGTAGAAATCCAAACAAAGATCCAAGAGGTCCTTGGTGTTATACAATGGAACCGACGCTCACAGATGACGAGTGTGGTATTCCATTGTGCAATTATAAAGGTGTATTACATATGAAAAAGCAATTATAAACCTAAGTTTATATATATATATATATATATATACAAAAATCGTTCTTCTTTTAGAATGCCGTATAACTGGCATTGGTGCAGAATATGGGGGTAGTAATAAAATCAGTTCTTCTGGAGGAAACTGTAAGTCATGGGATAAACGTCACCAATTACCAACTGAAAAAGTAAGAACTTCTGTTTTAAGTTGGTTTTATTGAATTTAAATAATTCGAACACTTTTAATATAAACTCTTCTGTATTTTACTTTTCAGACACAGACATTTGAAAATGGTCAATTTCCTGAAAGATCACGAATAAAAGCTGGTCAATTTTGTCGAAACCCGGACAATAGTTTAGGTGGGCCATGGTGTTATGTAGAAGAAGACAATTTTGAATGGGTCCGAAAGGAATTCTGCGATGTGCCATTTTGTGATGATAGAGGTAAAATACTCATGTAGAAATGTAGTTTTTATGAAAGTCACGGATAAAAATAATATATTTTAGGCCTTTAATGTCGAATTGTGCTTCATAAATTTTATTGTTTATTACCTTGAAATAACAGATTGTCTAGCTTACGCAAGAAATGCTTCAGTTTATTCTACAATAACAGAATTAAATGCCAGTCTGGGCAACATTACTTTCTGGATAAAACTTTGGGATCCTTCAGATGAACGAAAAGTATTTTCCTTGAACTATTTTGCTATATTTTTTATGAAAATAATTACAGGAAAATCATATCTAAAATATTTTTTGCTTTACAACAAAAGGATATATCTTTTTTAGGCTGAAGCTAAGATCTTATTTAGTTTGCTTCCTGTTCCTACATCTGCAGAAAGAATTGCAAAACAATGGAGAGCAGGAGTGGAAATAAAGATATCTAATTTAGGCACTGGTCAAACATTTCCACTAATAGATGTTAGTAAACAAAATAAACTAGCCGTGAATTTGATTGCGGGTGCTCCATATAACTCTATTTATATAGTTCTTTGTGCTCATTTTTTGAGCACTTTGCTTCCTCATTATGAACAAGTTGCAAGTGTATGCATATTGCTTCCTCAATAGATGCATATTTTCAAAAGAAAGAAAAAAGATAGGTGTAACAAATTGTCTTTTAATTGAACATAAAATGCACTTTTAGGATGAACAAGATTTTGAGAATACACCAAACATTTTACTTGGCTCAAAGTGGACGGGTATTTGGATGACTTGGGGTGGTGGATTTATTTCGATTGGGCTTGTTGGTTCAACTAAACCTCTATTCATGAATGAATATAACAAAAAGAATAGCATTTCCAGTTTATATCCTCAAAAATTCTTATACTATGGTATCATGGGAACTGGTATCCTTTGGAGTACCGGCTTCTGTCTAGAAGGTGTATTGTGATGTTATTATGTTATTTCTATACACATGTACAGAATATTGATAAAATCATTGTCAAAGTGTAAATTTGCAAATCTCATGATTTTTCCAGTTTGTGAAGTGCATACAACATTTGGAATTGAATTTCTCAGAGTTTGGCCTCTTCAACAAAGTAATGGAACTAATGATGTAGTTTTCTACGTAAGATCTAATTATAATATCGCTATAAGACTCTATCAGACGCCTGCGACACCATTTCCTTGTGTTACAGTATGTTATAATTTAAAAAATTTTTAAAAAGTCTTTGTAGAGTGTTTTTGTCTCAAAATTATGAAATCGTAGTTGATAATAGGAGATGCTGATATGATGTTTCTGATATATCAAGAATCTCAAAATTCCTTGAAGCAATACTTAAAAACTGCTCCTAGTCAGGGGTTACTAAATTTTTGGATTTGGAAAGAATTTACTCTTAGTATCTTTGGTTCACATTTGAGATTATTTTCAAAGAAGGTTTACGGGAACGAAGAAGTGCTTTATTTGCATCACAAATTTTTTGGCTCCTTAAGATGGTTTAGCATTGGTAGTGAACGAA
Organism: Synergus umbraculus; assembly: GCA_900474325.1. Classification (NCBI taxonomy): domain Eukaryota; kingdom Metazoa; phylum Arthropoda; class Insecta; order Hymenoptera; family Cynipidae; genus Synergus; species Synergus umbraculus. The sequence goes on from UCOK01008894.1 coordinate 72,152, forward strand.
CTATAGCACATTGGACGCTGTTCTGTATTCCTAATGGTATTTATAAGTGACTTTGTGCGTGTTCATTCCGAATTAATAATTATAACATGATAAAAATGTTTTAATTTATAAACTAGAATTAAATACCGTAGAAGATGCATCATTACCCAATTGCATCTCATCTCTAAAAGACTACGGATATCAAGGAAATCAGTGGTTAAGTACGAAAAATGAGCCATGTATTCCCTGGATATCAAATGAGGTATGTATATAGCATTGATAAACTGTACATAATACCTACTTAATTAAATTTTCTTGGAATATCTACTACTTTCAGATTCTGACCAAAAAAATCAAAATAAAAAAAAAAAAAAATAATAATAATAATAATAATAATAATTTTCCCTACACTAATTGATTCAATCTGGAATTATAAAATAAAAATTTTTTTCAGATTCCAGACGTTGAGAAGCAAGATGATCTGTTTGTTGACAGTTCTGTTATTAAAGCGTTAAACAGGTGTAGAAATCCTTTGAAAGATCCTCAAGGACCTTACTGTTATACAATGTCGAACGAAGTAACGCCTTCTATTTATAAGGATTATTGTCACATTCGTACATGTAGATCATCTGGTAAAAACAATTTGCCCTTTATTCATCAATATCCTTCATTGTCATTGAGAAGGAGATATGTATTATGTACGTTGACTGTGAACCACAATAAATGATTTAAAAAATTGTTTTAGAGTGTCGAACAGCAGGTACAGCTAATGACTACGTAGGAACTTTGTCGGTGACAAGATCCGGTCGAACTTGTGCAAGCTGGAGTGCCAAAAAGAAATCGATTATTGGGGCTATCATTAATGGAACTACAGCTTATTCTACAAATACAATGCCCACTATTACTGCATCTGAAATTACGACTGTTATCACTTTGTTTACACAATTACTTAATTTCCAGCCTTATCTTAACGACAGCCTGTATCCAGAAAATAATCTAAAGAGTGCTAGCAATTATTGCAGAAATCCTTCTAGGAATATTGCTGGAACTTGGTGTTATACTAGTGACCCCCAGGTACTGCAAGATTTATGCGATATTCAAGATTGTGATAAGCCGGGTAACTTTTTAAACAATATATTATCTTTTATAATCCAAGAGGAAAGAATAATCATCTTAATCATCTCAGCAAACTTCTAATTAATTAAATATTGTGCATTGCAGAAGGATGTACTTTTCTCGTAAGAGGTCGAGACGATTTAGGACGACGCTTATTCATTTTACCAGAACATCGTTCAGAGGGCTTGCACTTTTCTCTAAAATCTTGGGAACCCGATAAACCTGGCACGATATCATTAACATTTACAGCAGATAATGGATTCAAGTCACGGTTCCTTCTTAAGATAGGTGCTACGAACAATGAACAAGTTGTTCTCTATTACCAGTCAGAAGAAGAAGGTCATGGATATTTGATTTTCAATAATGGATTAATTAATTAAGCAATTAAATTCTTATTTATCTTAACACAATTTAGATTTAAAACTAGTTAAGAAGAAAACCCTGTCCCACTTACTGTATTTGGGAAAGTGGAGCAGTTTTGTTATTCGAATTCCAAGGGGAAAAATTCAATTATATTATGAAGGAGCACTAAATCCATTATTTGAATGGCAACATCCTGATCCAGCGAAAGTCTTTTTACCCGTTTATTATTACTATACTAGTGAACAAGGCAGTACTATTGGGGTTGCCTTTGACTGTAATTCAAGTAAATATAATATACATATCTACATATTATTCTTATTGACTTTTTTATAGTTAATTCAATTTGAATTCATGTGAAATACCTATATGTACATATTTTCACTTGAATATTTTCATCTGAAAATTCAATAACTTGACTTTTACAGGATGTCATATCGAAAACACTAAAACTGATCAATTGACAAGAATATTGCCTTTGTCAGCTTGGAGTCTTGAATCAATACTGAAACCTGATAAAGTACAGATTATGATTCGTGCAGAAGGTGTTGTCTTGATTCCTCTTCTTCTATTGCCTGCAGTACCAGAGTAATTTTTTTGAAATTACAGATATCCTTTTCATATATGTATTGAACATGATTCTCTTAGGTGGGCGTTCCGGTTTCTCATCCGAATACACTCGAGATATTTTTGTCTTTCTCTATAACTTATGCTCAGTATAGGAAGAAATATTTGAATGCAGGGAAGAAGCCTGGGCGCAAGCCTTGAAGAATTAAAGGGTGTAATTCTTAAATTGGAATAGAATATTTGAAAATTATTTTAAAATTCACAGATACTACAGCCTGACGTTAGGTGAGTCGGGTCAATGGATATATTTCTTAAAGAACTTATATCCTAATGTTAGAATTTATCACAAACAACGAACTCCTGGGTTAATATTTACAAATAATACATGGACAAATATTACCATCAAGTATGCAAATAAAACATCTTGTTGTGTGTAAACAAAACAATAGTAAGATATAAAATAGTGCAATATATAATTTTTTACGTCGTAGATGGTTTAATAATATCTTATCTGTGTTTCGTAATGAAACTCAAGTTTTTTATTATCAACATACAAGTCCACTCCTTTTTTACTTTTTTTCGTTAGCTGTTGATTCTGGAGGTTGGGCTACTTGGACAGTTAATTGTTTGCCATCAGGTGAGAGAATTTTACTTAAGTTGTAAAAATCACAAAGGGTCACCCACCCGAACACTAAACTTGTAAGATAAAAGAGACTAGATTTTTTCTTATTAGTGTTATAAGTGTTTTATACACATGCAATACATAATATACTTATACATTATATATTTGATTTGTTTGACTTACTACATAAAATATAATATATGTATTGTACAGATATTGATGGAGATCCTCAAGATGGAGGATGGTCAGAATGGGGACCTTGGACTTGTAGTGCAAGTTGTAACGGCGGAACAGGGAGACGAACACGATTTTGTAATAATCCAGAACCGAATGTACGAGGTGAACCATGTTTAGGCCCTACTAGCATGACTGGTCGTTGTAATACAATTATATGTGGTGACATACCAGAAAGTAATTAATTAATTTTTTTTAATTTTTACAGTTAATTTGTCTCATTTTCTTTTACTTATAAATTCGAATTTAGATACAGAAAATTTGATAAAACGCAGAATCAGACAAAACCACACGGCTTTAGTTGTAAAGGAAGGCGATGCAGTGATTATATCATCCGACATAGATGTCATCGAACGTATTTCTACTGAATCACCAGATTCTCATATGAGATGGTCGCTTAATGGCATATTTTTAGACGAAGAAAACGATAGAATTAAAATAGAAAATTATAACATTAGTAAGTGTTTGACTATTATAATATGCGTTAATGTCTAATAATACATAGAAGACTATAAATATACTATACAACTATAAATTGATCGGAGGAAAAAAAATTGATCGAAAAGAAACCGAAAATTTAAAATTGCCTACTACTTCCCATGTTTTTAATAATCACACACACACACACACACACAAACACACACATACACACACACTTGTACATTGTTACAGATATTATATATTCACGTCAATATTTATTTTAGTTATCAAGAAAGCTGTACTCCTTGATTCTGGCGTTTATACTATCACATTGAATCAAATGGACGAAACCGACGTGATATTCAAGATTATCAGTTTAGCTGTTAAACCTATTAAAGAATCAGTGCTTATCCGGGAAACGCAGCCTATGTCTGTGACATGTCATTGTGCTACTTTAGGTTACGTCTATTCAGACTTAAAAGTAGTGTGGATGATAGGAGAAATTATATGGAAAGATTATGGTACAACTTTACCATTTTCGGTAAGATTTTATTTTCAAAATTACACACACATACTATACTTCTCTGCAGTTCTTATACACCGCACTGATCTTGAGAATATTTTTTAATTAAATAATATGATTATTACAAATAGGTGAACGTTGACTATGTACCAACAGTGAATAAATCTCACAATGGATTATGGAAATGTATAGTCAAGCAGGATGATTTAGGATTTCAATGGACAACCAATATTATATACGTTAAAGGTAAACGCATGTGATTATAATACATATGTATATTATTGTATAAGATATCTATTAATATTATTATCATAAAGTCTTAGGAGCCCCCAACTGGCGAACGCACTTAATGGATGATAAATTAACGAGGTTCATTTTTGGGTGGATGCCAAGTGAAAATTTTGTTGCTATATCAGCTTACCTCATATTTATAGTCTTGATGGCGTGCATAATACTTGGTTCAGTTTGGTGCACAACACGGTGATACATTTAAAAATATTTCACTTAGGAGAAGTTTAGCGAATCAAAAGTAATGAAAATAATGCTTCTTTTAGTGCCAAAGAGACATACTACACATTTGAAGAGATAACTGAACAAAAAAATAATGATGTTGATGTTTACGAAAAGCAGCAACTTCTTAACTAAATTTGTAGAATGATGGTATGTATAGAAAAATGTTTTTCTTTTTTTTCTTTTTTTTTTTTTTTTTTGTCGTTAGTGTTATACTTATATAATTATATCACATAATTCTTATTATAATGTCTATTTTCTATATTGAATAGTTTATACTCTATATCTTGAGGCAATTTTTTAAACCAGTTGTTTTTTCAGTTCTTTATTTTTAATGTGGGTAAAAAGTTTATACGAAAGAGCTGAGGTACATACTTTTTAGTTTCAGTAGTAAAAGCAGATTTCAGTCAGACGTGCTATCACTGCTCGGTATACATATACACAAATCTGCGATTGACTCGTCGAATTTACTGCCACTGGGAAATTAAAAAAAGCTATTAAACACATCCAAGAAAACTAATGGTTCGATTTACTAGATTTTTTAGTGTTTATAAGCTGCTGGAATTGATATATAAATTCCAATAATACACGCATGAGATGCCCAATCGCGATGATGTGCGTAGTAAAGTAGATTGAAGATGTAAAATACTTTCGAGACCAACAGCACTATTGAAATTAACATGCCTATAAGCCTAAGGAATGAATAAGGATTTAAGTAGGCGTAAATACCAGTCGAAGCGGGGCGACTATATGGGTTCATCAGAGCATCAGAGCTAGAGAGACTCGATCAAGAGATTCTGTGAAAAACCATAAATCGTATAAAAGGTAAAGGACCGATTCACGATTGCAATCCGAATCGCTGCCCCTAGTCTATGGTCCATCTTGCAGCATAATAAGGACATCAGCAAGAACGTGATGCGTACCATCGCAGAGCATGAGGAATACATGTATATATTTTAAGAAGTGTGCATTCAGCAGAATACACGCATATTATAGGCTGCATCGAAACGCGTATCCACGCTAAACGAGTCATGTATCTCTGCACATATATGTATCCAGAACGTGCACACTACAAGGGCAGATGCCTGTTGGTTTCGCTCGTGTGTATTATAAAGACAGACAAGAGGCAAGTGATATAAAATTGCTTGCAAAATGTATCCAGCTCGTTCGGGAGATGTGGATCCCAGTCATTGCAAGACCAAGAGATACGTGATATGTATAAAGGATAATCACATCGCAGGACCGGTATACGCGGGGCATGGTGGTGATCGCACAGTTGGATGTGGTATTATGGCTACCGCATTAAATAAATTTTTAGAATTATCAAATTTTTCAACTTCATCATCCGTTTTAAGAGAATGCTTTCTCTTTCTGATTCAACAATTTATTCAACATATTGACTAAATATGTAAGAGCTTATATACCAAAATAGATATACTGCGCGACGAATGTTCTGTTCTACAACCTGGATCTGAAGGTACATATTAGACTTTTGATTACACAAGTTGTAGCATTATAATATGTGGCCGTGTTAAATATGCATAAACAGAAAAGTTTTCAGTTGAATGCTGGTCGGATAAGCGTATTCGTCGAAGAAGAAGGTTGCTGGATGTATGGTTTCCTCATGCATGCATGGTGCAGCAGAGTTGCAGAGATCGTGAATAAGGGGCGAGAGGTGGTAGAGTTGCATGGATAGAGAGAGCGACAGGTGCTGAATCGCCCACGGCCCACGTGCAGGGTTCTTTAGACGACCACTGCTGCTCTGCGGACCACAGAGAATGTGACGATCAATGACGATCGCGAGATGGAAGAGGACGAAAACGACTAGCCGACTTCCTTGCAGTGGTGCGGGCGCGGCGGCTGACTTTCCTCTTATATCCCTTCCTAACTATACATAGATATACTTCTCGTATATCTGCAGCTTCTCGTTGGGAGCAAACAGCAAGCACAGTGGGGTTGTAGGATGGTCCGGAGGATGAGTGACCGAGAGAGAAAGGTGGGGTTCGGCTACCCATTCGGTAGCAAATGCTGGTCGTCGCAAGGTCAAGATCAGTCGGTTAATCCCATCCAGGCATCCAGTCAGCCGAGGGCCTTGCACCTTGCACGACGAACGACGAACGACGTACGACGGACAACAGGTTCGCGAATTCGGCACGTCGTTCGCCTCAAAAGAATATCATTTTGTGTTTCAAAAATAGTTTTCACTGGACCATAATCCTTCGATTTTTCATATCCAAAAACAAGAACCTTTGACTTTAACTTCTTTAACAAGTCTTTCCGAATCAAATTAAGTTCATACAGTGATCATTTGTAGGAGTAACTTGATGAAAGCTTCAATAAAAGTTCTTTTACTGGAATTCTTTCATTTGTATATTTTCAAAACGAGTAAAGGAGTGTGGCTCTCAAAAGTGATACATACAGGTGAAAAGAGTATTAGGTCTTAATTTGCATAGAAATTAAAAAAAAAAAACCTTACGGGGAAGCCAAAAGAGAGGGTACTGGCTGTACAAATCAGCAGCCTCACGAAGAGACTCTGTTATGGAAACTTGCGTTCTGATTCCTAAAGAATTTTCACTGGTCTTTGCTAGCGATCAAGCATCCTGCAAAAAACTTTTCAAAAATGAATCTAACTCAATAGTGACTGATGTACGAATTTCGGTATGGTCTAATGTCTTCATCCCAGCGGGAACCCTTATCTATCCGTTTCAAGGTTCAATTCGGTTCGATAAGATCGACTTGTATTCCCTCCTCGATGACAACGATGTAAGTACGCATATATGTATGTATATCCACAGCCAACACCAGTATTAATCTATTCAATTTATCTATAATCTCGAATTTTTACTTGTCGGTCTGCTTCTTCTAGATTAGGCGAGAATATGGATGTTATGATGAAGTATCATTTTCCAACTACAACTTAAACAAACGACAATGCAATTGGATAAGGTTTTTAAAAATTGTAAAAACCTATGATGACCAAGTTAATCTTATTGGAACGAAATCTAAAGGTATATCATCATTTTTTTGCCTAATAAAAATTTAGTATGTAATTTCCATTGTACTGTAGAGAGAAAATTGAAAATTGGCATTCACTATACCATCAGCAATACCAATTCGTATTAATTTTCAAACTGTAAAATCAATATAACTTGTCAAAAATAATTTTCATTTCTTTATCGTTTATTTTCCTTATTAAGGTGAACCAATTTTCGAAGTGATTAAGGATGTGCAACTAGACACTGAGTTAGTGGCTTGGTTTCTACCTGTCAATGAACAAGATTTTGTCTTTATTTCACACGATATGTGTTCACGGACTGCAATTTACAGATGTACAATTGATTCCATTTTGGATGGTAAGTGATTCTTTAAAATAAATTTTTCAACTGTCCTTCTTACATCGCAATTTAACATTTTAAACTAATTTTAATCTTTATATTTATACTCACCTCATTTCTCTTCTTCATTTTTTTATAGCTCATTCACTTATACCTACTATATATATTTCTCTAGTCCCTTCTATTCTATTCCTAATCTATTCCTGTGAATCTTCTTTATCTATATCTCTGTGTCAATATAATAATTCTACGTTTCAAGAGTACCGAGTTAAAATATAGAAAAAGATAAAATCGTAGGGTTGAAAGACAACGGTAAACTTACATTGGTTTTACATTAAATTTACATCTACAGACTTTCCATCATTTTCGATCCCCCAATTTCTATTTTTTTTCCTATCTTTGTCGTCCAGTAGAGTTACTGCAAACAATTCTGATAAGATCTTGATCTTATTATCTCTAAGTAGGGAATCTCGTATTTAATGTGTTCTAATTGTTGGTTTTTTGATATGTTATTACAATAAGAAGCAGCACTGAGAAAAATTTATAGTAGATTTCACTGTACAATAGTAAATTATGGACAGACTAAGCTAGCGGTTGTATTTACTAAAATTTGTAGTAGATTGAACCATTCAGTAGTTACTCTTACTACTGCATAGGTAAAATCTACTACAAAGTTTAGTAAATCCAACCGCTAGCTTAGTCTGTCCATAATATACTATTGTACAGTGAGATCTACTATAAATTTTTCTCCGTGAGATGATTGTCTATTCAATTTAAAAAAATCGTTACAAACCGACACTCCGTCTTCTCTCTTTTCGTTACTACTCGACGGTCTTATACCTTTCATTTCTTCTTCTTCTTCTTGTAAACTCAAAGTTCATAAGGAATACCATGCCAAGAGTATAGCTAAGAACCCGTCTAGCTTCCACCATCCATTGTACTGTCCTTTATTCTTGGTGAGGGTTGCACATTTAAATCACAAGCGACCACCTTGATCTGACCGACAAAAACTCCGCCTCGTATTTGCATTTCAGATTTGTTCAGAGTGGTCTCTTATTATTTTCTTTGCGATCGCACGCGATTATTTCGCTCCGAATGTAGGAAACCGCGGTAAGATAACTGCGTGTACAGTGTATACTATTCGTAGGGATTCTAGAGGAAATCGCAAGCATTAAATTATTATTCTACCGCTTCTGATGTTCTCCAAATAGTAGTAAAAAAAAAAAAGAAAAACGGGGAAAAGGGAAAGATATAGAAGGACCGGCATATTAATAAAATCTATAGAATCTTATCAGTGAACCAACATTGTCCGCCAACTAAATCTAAAACACCTTTCACCTTTTGCGAAAGGAATTCATAAAATTCCTTGCAAACCCGTACTATTTCTGGAAATATTTTAAAATCCCTTAACATCTCTTAAAAAATCCCTTGAAATCTTTAGAATTTCGGTAAACTGCTAATTTACTCCTTACACTTCCTTCAAGATGTCGTTGATGACAAGAAACGTTTTTTTTTTTAATTGACTCAGAATCGCCCTTGGACCTGTCAATGGCACTGCTGTCGCAACATTCTTCATCGTCAATCAGAAATTCTTATTACGAAGTCGACGAATATGAGTCTACGTCAGAAGAGTCATCGTCATCAACCCTTTCCTTGGTAGGAGATAATCTTGAGTGTAGCATCCTTACAACCATTAAAAGAGGAGAAAGAGTCTTACTGCCCTGTGAAGTCTGTGGCAAGTCCTTCGACCGTCCGTCGCTCTTGAAAAGACATATGAGAACGCACACAGGTACATTATACATGATTTCACGCAGGTTCCAGACTGCGGCTTAATATTTATTACCATCATACTGGTACCAATGTTACACCTTTCTCATGCTTGCAAAAGTGGTTCGCCAATCATTTTTACTGATATCGAAAAAATTTCTCATTGCCACGTTGAAACCTGATCAACAAATTTTAATTTAATACCGATTTATTATTATAATATTTATTTCATACCTTCATTACTTTATTTATTTGCATTATTTATTATTCAAATTTTATTTACATCAGCAGATTTTCATAAAATGTAATTCTTTATTTGTATTTTAATTTTGTATCGTGTAAGATTTTTATTAATGAAATAATTAAACTTTAAATCAAAGCAATACAATTTATATAAACAATTTATATTTTTTCATAGTTAAATTGAATTCGATCCTTTATATAAATTGGCGGACCACTTTTTCACGTATAATGTATCATATTCCGAAAAACTCTTCTCCTGCTTAGTTTTTCTCTGCTTCATACTCGAATAATCTAAAAAGTCTCTTGCAAATATTATTATGGTTCAATTACAAGCAAAACAAATTGACACTAAAGTATTTTGAGAAAAATTTAGTTTTTCTTTGGAAAAAAATTATAATCCTCGGTACTGCAACTTGATCTAATCTATGTCTGAATGTGAAAAAGTAGCAAGGGGATTACACTGAATGGATTAGGACTGCACTGCCTTATAGTGCACGAAACTGAATTTTGCTTAGAGTTAATATACAAAATACACGTACATATATAAATTTGTACACAAATTACACATAACGAAGAACTGACAATAATTTAAGTGACATTAAATTCAAGGGGAGAAACCACATGTTTGTATGGTGTGTAACAAGGGTTTCTCAACATCGAGCTCGCTAAATACACATAAGCGAATACACAGCGGAGAAAAACCTCATCAGTGCCTGGTTTGCGGTAAGAAGTTCACGGCATCCTCGAATCTTTACTATCATCGTATGACACATATCAAGGTAAGATCTTGAAATGTTTTTGCTTCCTACGATAAAATACCTATTAGGATTTTCATACTTTTATCGCAATTGCGAGTAAGGAAATTAGCCGGGTTACTAATAAAAGTACATATATGTGTTAACTGGTCGGTTTAAAATGCGGCAAACTGCTTAATTGATCCGCATTGAAGGATCATGTACGCATACGTATCATCATATTATAGTAAGTACCTAAATATGTTATTAAATATAGAGTAAATTGAATGAAGCGTTAGTTTAATCCCTATACTGATGGAAATAGCAGCAGTATCCCAGCATCCTGTATAATTGAGTATGAAGAATGAAGTATATATATATATGTGATGATGCAGTTTAAAACAAGACGCAGCTGTTCCTAGCTGTAGAGTGAATAATTCGGCCGGTGTGTATCGAATAAAAAGCAATATAAAATAGTTTGACAGTTTGCTGTTATTTGAACGTTCAAATATCTAGTACGTAATTTATTGCGTTATAGTTTCTCTCCGTGTAAATGTAAAATTGATCACAGAGTTGGAATGAGATTGACGCGCGGATACACATAATACGAGAGATAAAAAGTTATAGGATAAATGATCCATATCCCTTTCTATCACCGCGCTGAGAATCGAAATCATTATTCTAAAAGATAAGATTTCTATACCCTGTCCACATAGCATAATAAATTGTAGGAAATTTGCCTAAAGCTTATATAGGGTGCGAGGTATGGAAATTTGCATCGGCGTGTAAGCAAACTTGCTTCAAATTAAAACTATGTATCTGGGTACGTTATTATTGTCAGCATCAGCGATATACCAGAAAGTCCTGAAAAGGAGCGCAAGTATAATATTAAAACAGTAATAGATATGTAATTGAAAAAAGAAAGGAAAAAAAACGAAAAAAAAAAAAAAAACGAGTGTTCGATTTTCCAATCGGCGAGACTTCTTCTTCATATATATATATATATAGTTATCTTCAGTTTTTATATAATAGAAATAAACATATTAAGGAAGTCTATATATGTATACGTATCCATGAAGCATATTATATATCCGACATTGCGTCTATCAGATCAATATACATATATATTATACCATCCTGAGAATCTCAAGTTTATTGCGTAGGTATACGATTATAGGTACGGGTTTCATCGCGGTTTTCGTTTTGTCTCTTTTCTCCTGTTTCTGCGTAAGCCTGGTAGAACTGGAGTAGAAATAATAAATGGCAAAGACTGGATGGCGCGCGAGGGGTGCAGTGTTTTTATTTATTGGAACGGAAACCGTATGAGTTTCTCTAATCCCTCGAAGTAATGATATCTCTGGAGCCATATAGGTTGGCTGCCATCAGCTACTGTAATTGGCCCATTACTTGCTGCCGCTTGGAATGCAATCCAATTAGAAAGACAGAGACTGTATGTACCCTGAGGCTCCTCTTCGCTTATATACTGCCGCAAAACGTCTTCTGCTCTTCCATGCACCCATCTCATACGTTAAGTTTCACATGTATGTATGTATATGCGTATCAACATTGACGGAAAAAAATTGCAGATTTTGGACACCCTTTACAAGCGCGCACGTCTCATCATTTTTTTCAATAATTCGCAGAGCCTGTAAAACTTGAAAGACATGAAATATTTTTTAATGATCCTGGAAAAACGGGAATTGTGTGAAACTTATAAGCATTTTTGTAGGATTTGAAGAATTTACTTCTTATAAAGTTCCTTCTTTTTTAAATAAATATAGGAGAAAGATCAATGAAACTAAGAAAAATATGTATGAAATTTCTATGACTACTTTTAACTTTTATACTCGATTCTGCCCTGCTATATATATATGGTGTGTCCCCTATCGACAGGTGCCATCTACAATTATATATATATATATATATATGCATACAAATTGCACATACACGCAACATTTAATACTTTTGTAGATGTTTACGACCTATACGCTACACTAACGTTGCAACTGGTATAATACACAACACTGCTCACACCGGTTTTAGTTTAGCGCGATTATTTATAATAAGCACTCACAGAGAGCAATGAATAATAATCTCTTTTATGCTAACAGAAAATAACGATTTACACGAATTACGCCTAATAATTAAAAATTGATCTAATTTCAAATGATGATATCTCACAGGAAAAGCCGCACAAGTGTTCACAGTGTTCCAAGTCCTTTCCAACCCCCGGCGATCTCAAGAGTCACATGTACGTACACAACGGATTATGGCCATTCAGATGTCACATTTGCAGTCGAGGATTTAGCAAACCAACCAATCTTAAAAATCATATGCTTCTACATTTGGGCAGATGTTCCAATAAGAAATTTATTAAGTCTTTGCCAGATTTGTAACGATTCTTATTAAAAAGTAGGATTTGCACTTATCATTTTATTAAATCAAAATAATTAATTTCTATTATGTACTATATATTGGTGCAACAAAATCGTATTTAGTTATATGTATTGTATGCGGTATCTCTGTACAGGTAGTTTCTTCATACTGAAATTCCAGTACGACTATTTCAATTTTTTGGTACGATATACTTATCACACTGCGTACTTATTCAAATGAACGTTATTATTTTGTAATTTTCTCATTAAATATCAATTATTCCATATTTTTGTACAAGTACATAACACAAATATATTATATGTATATTTTAAGCATATATGCACGTGTGATTAATCTACAGAAAACACTTCAGTTGAAATGAAAGATTAATTTATTTATATTATTCTAAAAGATACATAATAATAATATTAATAAACAATAGTACACATTTAAATCAATAATAATTACGTTTCAAATTAAAATTACAATATCAGGTTTTTGATTTGAAAATAAATTTTTATCTATATACTTTATATGTAAACTGAGTATCTTACATATCAACCTGAATTTTTTTCGCTATAGCCTATTAGAATTGAATGAAAAACTATTTTCTCTCAAACTTTTCTTCTACATATATAATTTTTCTATCATGATAATTGTTAAAATATGCATCTAGTTTATTATGTTAGTAGAGACTATAGTATGTACTTACAACATAATATTGTTATTGAAAAATAGTGTTTGTGTGCCTATTGACATAATTTTTTGTCTACCCAAACCCGTGTAGAAATTCTCAAGTCTGGCCCAGACCGGTGATGAAACGCGGAATCCGGCCAGGCCCAGGCCGGGCTTTCAGTCAAAACTGGGCGTCCACGTTTGCGCCAGGCCAGATTTGGCGTTTCACCCCGGTTTGACATCCCCCGACCTGGGCCCGCTCAGGGCCACAGTAAAATGTCTACACGGGAATTCCAGGGTATGAAATATTTTAGATATTATCCAACGATTTTTAAATGTGCGGTCAAAAATATATACTTATACATATAATTATTCCAACATAAAAAAAAGTGGTTATAATACATCCAACTTTTTTAAATCTGTATAACTTTAGAAACGAGATGCTTTTAATTTAATTATACATACATATAAATAGCCACTTAATTATTTCACAGTACGTATCATATGAATCGAAGTCTTATTAAAAGTAGATATAATGTAAATTCAGTTCCATACAATTTATGTAGAAGGATCAATATTATGTGCATAACAATAACTGGAAAAAAAAATTTTTCGTGCTTTGGAAAATTCACATTAATTAGATTTCATTTTAGCTGAAGCAGTAATATACTAAATATATCTTTATTGGCTGCATAAGTTTAAACTAAAATTCAATACTGTACGTCTATCACAGATTATACGGGATTACCAGACAAGTCTCGTAAGTTCATTCTATTCCACTCGCATATACTGTCTTCAAACAGGTAAGACGACAAAACTTGCCTTTTCTCAACGAGTCTCTGATTAATTATACCAAAATTATTTACCTGATACTAGTGGCTTTGAAATTCTTGTATTAGTTTTAAAAGGATCATTATACGTACAAACATACATAAATTCGCTATTCATTGAAAACAGAGATCGATTTTTAATCGTAAAATTCTGGAATTCGACGATCCGCTGCACTGTTAACATCTAATCATTATTTATATATAAGTTCTTTACAATCGACGACCAATATGTTTCTTTATATTGATGCATAATTGATAATAATCTTAAAATATTATTTTCTTATGTTATCGTATTGCAGAGTTCGTAAATCATTATTAATCGATTTAAAATAAATACCATATTTAGACCTTATTTATATTATTATTAAACAAACGAACAGATTACTGCGATTCTGCGATGTTCATATGAGAAGAAAGAGGGAGAGATAAAATGAGAGGGAGATGGAGAGAGAAGGCGAGAGAGATGATGAATGACTGTAAAAGTTGTAAATATTCTATTAAACGGAACACAATTTGGAGATGTTTAGATTGCCCATTCCTATACACTTTTTTCTCTCTCAATGAATGCGCGTTTACTACTTAGCCTTATTATCATTTTCATCGTCATCGTCCAGCATAGATCCGCCGCTACTTAAGCCGGATTTGGCATCTGGAGGAACTTGTCTTCGAAAGCATTCGCTCAGGAAATTCGCCATAGACTCATAAAGGTGTTTCTTAAAAGAAGACAAGTGGTGCCCACAGTCTGGATACACCTAAACAGACAATTTTATGTTTTAGGCTTAGAAAAACCTGATGTATAATATAAAACATAATGCTACGGAAATCATTCTATAAATTATAAATTGTGAACTGTTTCTGCAAAAATAGAGAGCTACCACCACCACCACTAAGCTTTCTACAACTTCAGACCCGCTTTTCAACCCCTGCTACTTTGTCCTCAGAAACACGGCATTTTTATACACCATCTTACCATCGTGAGCGAGTTACCATCTGGTAACCCGCCGGCTTTTTCATCCTCATCCTCATGAGGATCTCTCTTATTCCTTCCTACGCGATTTACTCAAACCTTCTCCCTTCCTCCATATTATAGTATACTCCCAGCATTAGTTTCCTCTTTTTAATTCATCTGACAGTCTATACATCTTATATATGTATCAGCCAACCTAGTCTACTCTAATAACTCCTCAAATATATTGACTGCAGATTATAAAGGATGGATACAATTTTTATTGTCCACTCTTCGGGATTTTTATATTAATATGACATCACATGTATTTAACAACATGTACCTGTTGCTGAAACAAGATATCCTTTTTGGCTAGGTGTCGAGCAAGAGCCATAGAATGCTGAAACTGAACATTGTTGTCAGCTGTTCCATGAACTAGATAAAACATCTTTTTCTGTTTTTTTTTCCTCTGCTTTTCAGAATCTCTCTTATTCTCTGACTGCTTTTCACTTAATGAGTTAAATTTATTACAGAGATTAGCATCTTGATATCCTTTGAAACTAACATCTGATTTGTTCAAAAGACCCAGATATCTCTCTGTATAAACGGAATCTATAAATATAGAAAATGTAAATATTTTAATAATTATGATTCATGAGATTTCATGAAAATTCATAGATTACAGTATAAAGAAGTTATATAGATTTAACTTACTGTACAACTCCCAATTGACAATAGGAGCAACGCTAATTCCACAGTTAAAGACATCTTGGTCAGGGTAGGCTAAAGCATGTGCAGCTACAAAACCACCATAACTCCATCCCCAAATGGCTACTCGCCTCTTGTCTACAAAGTGTAACGAGTCTCGTAGGTATCTGCCGTGAATATGATTTTCAGTAAGCTGATATTAAGTACAGGTTATACATATTATATATGTACGCATGTATATGTATTCATTACATTGGCAATTAATAAATTAAATTTCATACTCTGTAACTTCCAATTGATCAGCAATTTCTACTGTGCCCAGTCGGTGATAAACTTCGTGCATCAATTGATAGCCCTGACCACCGCTGCCTCTGCCATCAATTTCTACGACTATCATATTTCTCTCACTTGCCAAGACTGTTCCCCAATCAATTTTGAACATGTCGCTCACTGACTGCGAACCGGGTGCACCATTTCTATTTTCACAAAACCAATAGCAATAAAATTACAAGATGCACACTTGAAATGTAGAAATATATACATGAACCGCATAGTTTTTTTTTTTTTTTTTTTTTTTTTTTTATCTTCAACATAAACAATTATGATAAAGTAAATATGCCAACGGATTCAACATCATTTCATATTATTTTGTTAAAACTCTGATTGATCCAGAATCCACATATTCACCTTATTTTTAATTCAGAATCTATCTCATATCTAAAAGACGTGGGAGCATTTACATAGGTTGCCACTTGAGGTGCCTTCGCATGCAGACATTACATTTCGAATAACAGGTTTAAAATCATGCATCACAACTACATGTTCACACTGCCGTATCTTTATACGTACACTTGAACAACCATTGGGTAACGAGTGATTTCTTCGTCTCTCAGCCCTGGCGGCAGATGCAGCCTCACTTGAGCATCATAGCCGCCACTTATCTGAACGGGAAATGTTTTGATTTGTGGAAGAGCTACTTCAGCTACTCTTTCCTGTAAAGGAATTTAAGATGAATGTTAAAGATCAGCAATATGCAATTTACTCGTTTATGTGTTAGTATAATCTTTTATCATAGTCGGGAAAAACGCTTACTAGTTATACAAGTACAAATTATTGAATGAAATAACATTTCCAATTAAGAGGGTTTGGGGTGCTTTGTTTGTTATAGATTGAAATTTGAAGAAGAAGAAAAAGAAAAAAAAACAAGAGAAAATAAAGGATCACGGAGAAAAACGATCATTGTTTACTTTTTTTAAAAAATGAGATAAGAGTTTTATCTTACAGTTTATTACTGATAGATTTAAAACGTAATTCGTATATGAGAAGTTTTTGATCAAAGTTTCACTAAAAATAAAGGTGACAACAAATATCGGGTGTCGGGGAAGGAAAAAGATTCTAATTGTAAAAATCATTAATTCCTGATAACGCAACTGAAAACACTAATTAGTATCTATATTATCATCTATGTCTATATCATCATCTATTTATACATATATAGATGATCAACGTCAATATATAATGTATTTCTTTCTATTTCCTTTAAGGACATGTGTTACTTACCATATGAGCAAGTTTTTAAACCCGGTTTTTTTTTCTACAATTTGTACATTTTCAAAAAAATTATAATCAACATCCGTCAATAACGTGAACACGAACCGGATGTTGACAAAAATTTTTTTGAAAATGTAAAAATTGTAGAAAAAAAAAACCAGGTTTAAAAACTTGCTCATATTGTAAGTAACACATGTCCTTAATATTAATAGAAAAATCAGAAATTGTTCATTTTTCCTATTTGGTATTATTAAATAAAAAGTTGAAAAACAAAAATATATAATTCATTACCTTGTTTTATATTTGTGACTCGCTGTGTAAAGGATCGAAACTTTTAATTAATCGTTATTGTGGATAATTTACAAAAGTGGATAACGTTCGTTTTTCTCCATGACCCTGCAAATGTCAACGTAGAAAATTAACATATAAGTTCTATACTCACATGAATTATTGAATTATTTTGAAGTAATGAAATGAAGCGTGGCGCTGGCATTTCAGTTTTATACAAAGAAACCGAAGGGATGCCAGGTCCTCGACATTCTAGCACAAAGTATTCATAATTCGGCGAAAATATAGCGCTGTGATATTGACAGGTTACGGGAACTTCTGTAAGAATTTGTGTCCACATTGATGTGGAAAAAATATTTCATTAGGGATCAGTGAACAGAATTTGAATATTATGAATAATCTATATATATATCCGAATTACCACTTTCAAAATAGTACATATTTAAATTGACACTTTAAAAATTCCTACACTGAAAAAATTTCCTTTGAATTTTGCATAGAATTTAAACTTACTAATAAATCTCCCTACTACTTTGAATGCCTTAGTGTGCTGGCCATTCCAAAAGAGAGTATGGGTTTCGTGCCTTTTTGGCCTGTATGTATAAGTAGGGGAATTTATTAATATAAATTTTAGATTCCATGCAGAACTAAAAATAAATTTTTTTCATTCTTCATTTTTTATTACATAAACTTTACACTAAATTTTTGCAAAAATAAAAAAAAAATAAACTGATTTTCTCGTGTGTGTGGAGGATAATGGTATATGTATATGATAAAATATTTTTTTCGACTTTGTTTTTACACCCATCAAGAAAAGTATGATATATTTACATATATCATACACATAAATATTGGTGAATGTAAATAAGATGGTCTGAAAACATTAGCTAACCTAAGTCTAAATTAATATTTTTAAAATGGAAGACAAAATATAACAATATAATTAGACAACATTCAACATTCAAAGTAAATTAAAATAATATAATTTCACTAAATCGTGCATTCTCCAATCTACATGTAAATTAATTAATTAAGAAAGGCGCATCCAGAAATTGATTTTTTTATGGAGAGGGGGCATGAGTTAAAATTGCAATTCAAGAATCTTCGGGGG
>UCOK01008895.1:0-26795 GCA_900474325.1 Synergus umbraculus
ATATATATATATATATATATATATATATTTTGTGTAATTTTAAGTAATCTTAGAATCTTTAAAGCTGTTTCAAAGATTTTCACGAAGTTTTATTGGATTTTCAAATATTTTAAGGGGTAATAAAAAGTTTTAAGGACTTTTAAGAGATTCAAGGAATTTTACGAAATTTCATTAGATTTTTAGCAATTTTACGAGATAATGGGATTTTGAGAAGTCTTAAAAGATTTAACGATAAATTTGTTGTGGAATTTTAAGTGATTTTTAAAACTTTTAAGGTATTTGAAGAGATTTCACAAAATTTGAAGGTTTAAACGGGATTTAATGGGATTTTACAAATTTATTGAGATTCCTAAAATTAGACTAGGAATTACAAATTTTTGTATTTCAAAAATAAAAATCTGAATTATTTTGCATACTTTTGAAATCCATTAATTTTTCCAATCCCACATTTTTTTTGGGAAAAATCATGAAATTTTAAAGAGTTATAAAGTAATTTTCAGGAATCTTACTATATATTTTGTGGAATTTTAAGTAATTTGAGAAAATTTTAGACATTTTACGAAATAGGATATTAAGTTATTTTAACGACCTTAATGAATTTTAAGGGATTTGCGAGATTTCATTTGATTTTCAGGAATTTCAAAGGATTTCATGGGATTTGATGATATTTTGTGAGATTCTAAGTAATTTGAAGAACATTTATTTCCAGATATTTTAAAGGATTTAGTGAGATTATATTGGATTTTCAAGAATTTTAAAGAATTTAACGAAATATTATGGAATTTTCATTATTTTTAAGAGATAAAATGATACTTTATGAGATTTTAAGTAATTTTAATTAATTTTAAAGAATATTACCAGATTTTGAAAGATGTTTAAAGGGATTTTAAGATATTGTATAGGAATTGTACGAGATTTCATGGGATTGTCAGGAATTTTAAGGGATTTTATGAAATTCCATAGGATTTTAAATATCTTTAAGGAATTTGTCCATATTTTAATGGAATTTAAAATAATTCTAATGGATTTTACGATGTTTTATGGGATATTAAGTAATTTTAAAGTCTTTGAATGGATCCTCCAAATTATATTTTAAAAAATTTCAGTGTATTTTCAGAAATTTTAAGTAATTTTAAGAAATATCAAGTGAATTTACGAAATTTAAAAGAATTTCACCAAATGTTGAAGGATAATAAAGACATATGAAGAAATTTGATAAAACTCATGAAGATTTTCTGTAATTAGATAAAGAATTACAAGATTTTATATTTCAAAAATTAAAAATTCTCAATTATTTTTCTATTAGCAAAAGTTGTGAAAAAACGAGAGAATAATCGCACGCAGAGCGCACGGATCATAATTGCTAGTCCGAATAAAAAATGATTAAGGAAGTTGGGAACATCAGAAACGATGAATGTCTCTGATATTAAACAACAAATGGTTTAAACCGTTGTCAAAAGTTTATGACACCGTAACAAAGTTAACTAAGTTTGTACTAATCTGTCATCTCAACTTGATTTAAGCTGGAGTATCACAGTTCCTCGGGGTATAATGAGTTCCCAATCTCATCTACAAACTTGTGGTCGTATCCTTAATCAGTTTTCTAATCGCTTCCAGACTTTATACTTGTTATCCCTAAATTTATCCGCTCAATTCAATTATAATTACCCACAATACTTCTGTTCAGTTCTCTGAAATGTATAGTTAGTCTTAACATCATTCTCATCGTATCCTGTTGTATACTCTCGTGATATCATCCTCCCCAAATCGCTAATCAGGTCCAAATCTTGAACCTTTTAAATCATGCGTATTATCCAATCACCTAATCAATTAACCGACATATCAACCCTTTCGCTGGACCCTCTAAAATTTAAATTAAGTCCTGATTAAATTGATTAAATCTCCTGATGATAACTGTGCATTAAACGGCTTATATACACTTATTGTTGGGAAAAGAGGTTTTTTCACGAATTTTTTTTTGAAAAGATGGTAAATTACCTACAATCCTTCAAAATTCTACAAAATTTTTTTAAAATCTCTTGAAATATTTGAAAATTCCACGAGAAACTTTAGTATCTCTTAAAATGCGTCAAAATCTCTTTAAATTATTGAAAACTTATTGAAATACCTTAAAATTTGATGAAATCTTTCGAAATTCCTAGAAACATCTTTAAATGCCTCAACATTTTTAAAATCCTATAAAATTGCATACATTTTTTAAAATCTATTAAAATTCCATGAAATTCTTTATAATTTCGTAAAATGTCTTACGGGATTCATTTTTAAAAAAGTTTTATTTTTTATTTATTTATTTTTTTTTTAATGCAAAACAAAATTTTTTTTATAAAATGTGATAATTTGCATTTAAATTTTAAGAATAATATAATATTGTTTCTTTACAATAAAGCTTCTTAAGTTACAAAATAAACTATATACATACATATATTAAAAATAAATTGAAATACATGTTATCACGTTTTAGGAGAAAAATTTTTCCCGTTTTCTTAAAAATAAAATAAAAAAACAATTTTTTTCAAAATGCGTCCACGCAATTTTTTGGTTTTTGGTCTTACAATATTCGTGGGATGTCAGACAACTACAATCAATAGGAAAATCTTATATGCTTCCTCTATGAGTAAGCAAATTCATTAGCAACTTCATCATAATGAGAAAGCAAAGTGCTCAAAAAATGAGTACAAAAAATATAAATATAGCACAGGTCCACAAAACAAAAGTTATCTGAACTTTTGATGAGACAGGCTTATTTTTATTTATTTTGCGACACTGAATTCGAATTTGCAGTAAAATTCCTGGATCGTTTCTGAGATAAACGCAAAAAAAATGTTTTGTGTGGACCTGTGTAGTTAAGGGTGTTGGAGCCATGTTCTAATCTGAAAATTCGATTTCTTCATTTTACTCAACAAATATTAAATTTGAAATTTTTTCCTTCCGTAGAATTAATCAGTTTTTAATTATAAATATGCGTACAGAGCGAGAAAATATCTAATTCAAATATTTTTTAAGTAAAATGAAAATATATAATTTTGAAGTTGGATTGTGAATTCTTCCTTTTTATGCAAAAAGTATCGTAATAATTAAATATTTTCGTTGAGTAAAATGGAGAATGGAATGTTGAGCTTGGGTCCAACAACACCCTTAAATGGAACACACGAGATCGAATTCACAGTTAGTTTTTTAACTGAAAATCTGACTTAAAATCACCTTAATCTGAAAACTATCTCGAAATAGCAAAAGGAAGCGACTTGAGGGCATCAGGAAGGAAGGAAGGAAGGAGGAAGGCAGGAAGAAAGGAAGGAAGTTGGCGCATGGTCCGTGCATCTAGTAGAATATAAAGAGGGCGCCCGCATGCGTATGTGGGGTAGAGAAAGGGATTGTATCGGGACATTGGTAGCCAGTACGGGATGGAGGGGTTGAAAAAGGAAACGCAACCGGCGTGGTGACTGACACCGTGATAATAGACTCTAGGGATAACGAACCTCGTCTTCACCGGTGGCCACCGTGTTTACGGAGTCCATACTCTGCGATAGCGGTGCGTCCATAATACAGGCGAGTTCGCTCGAGGTTCCGGGGTTTCCGGAGGCGAGGTTACGAGCGGGTGGCGGCGATGAGTCCACCGTGTCCCGTCTCGGACGTTTTAGAGCGGGCGGCGTTATGGTTGTACCGGCGAAGACGACAGGCGCCTCCAAGATGTGGAACTCTGAGAACCTCCTCCCTCTCGGGACAAATAAACCTTCCGTCTTGTTTCTTTCTGCTCCACCTCGTCCTTATCCTTTCAATCCTCGTGTTTTTCCTTGTTGTGCTCTTAATTTCCGTAATTTTCTTAGTTTCTGTTGAGGCTACTTATAAAAATTGTACAACCTAGATATTCTCTTGTTTACCAGGTGCTTGTTTATCAAGTGCTTTTTTTTTTTTTGCCTGGCGCTTCTTTGCCTGATGTGTGGTGACCTTCGTTCCCACGCTAGTTTAGGGCTTTACAGCATTTACAGTTTTTATTGCAACTTATAGTTTTTTGTATAAATTCTTCAGATTGAGATTTTAGTTTAGATCCTCGAACCTCTTCTGCCAAGTTCTTGTCCTCTTTCTCTCCAGCGTTCGTCTCTTTTGCCAGTTGATCGTCCACCAGTTTCGTATTCCTCGTTGTCAGCACCAGGTTGGCAACTTTCTCCGCCCCGAAGAATTCAGGGGTAGCACCTGCTGTCACGCTAGGGACGAACGCGGGTGAGAAGGAGAGAAAGGTAACGCTCCCTCGCGTCTATTTTCGAGCAATCGATAGGGTAAAAGAGAGCTGTGAGCCAGGTAGGCGCGAAGGAGTGTGAGCCTGGAGTGCACCACTCCTGGGAGGACTGTGAGGAGAGTCGTGATTAACCGGATGGCCCATGCAGCAGGTGAAATGGTCTTGTGTCGTAGGGGTTGGAATGGGGAAGGGGAGGTCCTCGACAACGAGGGCGACGACTGACGTGAGACAATTCGTGACGATGGTGGTTCTAAAAAACTTTTTGGGGGTAGTGGGTGGTCGTTTGGTTCAAAAGGAAAAGCTTGAAAAGGTTGAATCAGAGTGGGTTGAAGAACCAGGTGACCGGCAAACGGGCAAACTCAAATCATACGCGAAATTAACACTGACAAGTAAGAATAATAACTGTTACGTAAACACTGCGACGCGACTGGTACGCAGGTTGCCGATAGACTGACGGCTCATGCTGTGGAAATGGGAATCGCGGGGAAGAGGGCAAAATCTGCTGCAGGGGGAGGGTTGGATATAGTGGTGGTGGTCGTGCACGAGTACCGTGTGGCGGTGAACGAGTGACGAGGGGAAGAGGCAAAAGGTGGAGGAAGAGTGGGTGGGGTAGGGGTTACGCTTTGGCCGCGAGGAGGCGCCGGGGTCAGGTGAGCCTCCGGCCTTATGAGCACACTAGGAGTTGGAGCTCGCTATGAGATCCCAAGCTTTTCATGAGGGGAACCCTATGACTCTTTTATTTTAACTTGCGAGCCTTCCTTATGTTGAAGCTAGACCCTTCAAGGCATGAGGTGAGCTCTTTAAAAACAGTGAGAGGAAGAAGAATGCAACGCGCACACGTTCCCCAGGTGAGAACGTGTTAATATATGTTCCCGAACTGAATACGCTTGCTTTCGTTTCATTTGAAATGCCATTAAAACGACCTTGTCCACATTCAGGGGTTTCTTCTTGTCTGGGGAATGTTTGGACTGCGAGGAAAATCGTAGCTTTTCAATGGAATAGGGATAAGAATTAATTGGGGAGGTTGATCTCGAATTTTTAATCTTGAGTTAGAGCTTTTAACTTGAAATCATTTTTCAGATCAGATTGGAATTAGGTTGAAGTTTCAGACGTCTAGTCTGATGAATTTTTTTTATTTTATTTTTCTTATATTTACTGGATTAAGAATGTCAAAAAAGTTCTTAAGATTATTTTATTTTATTTTTATTTACTAGCAGAAATTTTATTTCTGGCGTTGCTTGGGATTTTAAGAGATTTCAAGGGATTTTAAAAGTTTTTCAAAGACTTTAAAGGATTTCGTATAGAAATTTTAAAAGATTTTAGAAAAATTCATGGGATTTTAAAAAGAGTTCCAAGGAAATTTAGAAACTGTTAAAAAAATTTTTAAAGGATTCTGAGATTTTATTTGATTTTAGTGACTTTTGTGGATTTTTAAAATAGTTCAACAGAGTTATCAAAAGAAATTTTTGAGATATTTTTATCTATTTCACTATATTTCAAGACACATTCGTAAGAACCTCACTGTCGTGAGACTCTAAGTTAATTTTAAGGGATTCCAAGACATTTCAAGTGCTTATAGGGTATTGTAATCAATTTCAAAGAAATTTAAAAAATTTTTAAAAAAAATGTAATTTCAGGACATCTTTTAACAATCATTAAATCTTTTGGAAATCCTTAAAATTATTCGAAAATTTTCGAATTCACTTAAACTTTCTTGAAATCTCTTCAAATTCCTTCAAATTCGTTAAAATGCTTAGAAATCTTGTGAAATTTCTGAAAAAACCTTTTGATAACAATTTTCAACTGTTTTTAAAATCCTTTAGTGTTTTTATCTCTTGAAATTTCTTAAAATCACTATAAATCTGTTACAATAAAAATTTATAATTTTCATGTATAAAATATCTAAAAAACATTTTGATAACACTACTTTCAAGTCTTTTTAGAATCCTTTAGTCTTTTTAATCCTTGAAATTCCTTGAAATCACTATAAATCTCTTAAAATACTTTTATAATTTCTGAAATTTTATGAAATTTTTGGAAATTCTATGAAATCTTTTACAGTCTCGGGCAACACCGAATTAATTTCTATTATTATATAACTACTAGGTTTCGGAAACTTTGGAAAATTTTTGTTGTTGATATATTTATTCCATTAAATCGAAAAAAAATCGACAGACTATAGACATCTGAAACTTGAACCAAATAAGATTGGAAATACCTGGAAATATGTATCTCAATTTTATAATTCTGGATGTTTTTGGACATAGTTGATTAATTTTTTTTTAAATATGATACTTACAAAATTTATCCGGATTCTGGGTTTTGCTCACATTCGAATGAGAAGCTTATGAGACTTTCCTCTACATTAATACTTTTCATTCAGTCAGTCATTCTCGAAGCAGGATTTCCTTAAAGTTCGTCCGAATCTAAAGTCTGATGACTTGCGGATTGAAGTAAACTTAGTTGTAGAAATCAAGTCCATTCTAAAAAGGATAATGAAAATTTAGAATTTAGAATTCAATATTGATTATAAAAAGTTCAGTAGGGAGAAAGAAGAAACTTTTGAAATAATAAATACCAAATATTTCAATTTTTCAACTCATTTCTGGTGCTCTAATCTATCGACCCTTCCCTTTTAGGCTATGAACAAGTAATTGACCGAATGGGGAATAAACGGGTATTTTTTAGTTGTAAAGGTGTTTAAGGGTGTTGGAACCAAGTTCTAATCTAAACATCCGATTTCTTCATTTTAGTCAACAAATATTAAATTTAGAATTTTTCCCTTTCTAGAATATTTATCTATAATTTTCGTTGAGTAAAATGGAGAATAGAATTTTGAGCATAACACTTGGATCCAATGCCCTTAAAAAACAATAATTACAATAATTAGAACCTGTAGTTGTATATAATTTAGTCGAAAAAATATAATTATTGTATGTTTGACAGTTGCACGAAAAAGATAATTTCCGCAATACTGCCAATAAAATGAAAGAGGTTTCCATAAAAACTTTGTTTGAAAGAAAAATATTGACGAAATGAAAGGCTATAAATTTATAAATACTAAAAATAAAACTTTCTATAGTCAAAATAGAAATGAAATCATCTCTCGAGCATTTTTTATAAAAATATTCAATAAATGAAAAATGGGAGTTCATTTCCCATACAGAAGGTCTCGAAAAAGGGACATTATATTTTGTTACTATACCTGCTTAACAGGTGTAGGGAAAGATGCAAGAATAAGTAATCGTGACGGCTGGTTGGAATTATCACCTGTTTCAGATGCACACTGCTGCCACGCGACCCTATTCAACTATCTAGAAAAAAGAGAAAGCAAAGGAAAAACCATATAATCCTAAATAACAAAGGGCGATGACATGAACTTATAGTCGCTCATACCACAGAATAGGTAATTCCGATGTGAAAAAATCAATAATGTATATCCTGTGCAGCTTTCATCTATCGACTTAACATTTCTAGTATACCTATACACATAGAAAAATATATCTATGTTGAAAACATAAATTAAATTCAAATTATTATTTATCGACTTAGTATCCTTACGTATTGCGTATTTTGTTCATAATATTTTTAAAATCTTAAAAATTAAAAGTATCTAGTGCTAGTTTGTTTGAAATTTCAAGTACAATTCGAATTTTGTATAAGAGGAATTTTTCAAGAGGGAAGTACATACAGACTTCTCTTGAATTAATCGAATTTACCAAATATGTGTTACAAATGGAATTGAATATCCATTATTAACTTTTCTGACCTGAGTATAACTTTTATGAATCGTAAATTTTGTGTCTTTATTCAATCCAGGAACAGTCACCATTCTGAAAGTCTTCTGGGATTTCTCTGCATGTTCTCCAATACAATCTGAAAGTTTTATTGAATCATTATTCGGGAAAAACTCGTAGGGATTTTATGAACTCTGTAGATAGTATACGAGAATATTTCAAGTTTTGCATGACTTGCAGTCGTAGAACTCTCGAAAAGAAATAATGTAAAAACTGAAATCTATTAACATTTCAAGAATAGAAATTGGGTTGAAGTTTCAGACGTCTAGTCCAACGATTTTTTTTACATTTATTAGAGTAATAACAAAAAGAAATTTTCCACTGTTCACAAAATCCAAAATTGCTATTTATTTACTACGAGCAATTTTAGAGAATTTAGAGGAGTTTGCAAAAGATTTTAAATAATTTTCAGGAATTTCAAGGGATACTAAGAGATTTTCATTGATTTTAGGAATTTAAAGAGATTTTTAAAAGAGTTGAAAAGAGTTATCAGTAAATTTTTTTCAGAGATTTCACAAAAATTTAATAGATTTTAACTTATATTAACGAATTTTAAGAAATTTAAAGAGATTTTTAAATATTACAAGTGACTTGAAGATATTTCAAGAGATTTTAATGAACTTCAAGGAACTTTTATATAATTTAAACAATTTTAAGACATTTACAGAACATTTAAAAGTTTCTAAAGAATTTCAAGTAATACTAAGGGATTTTAAGATATTTAATTTGATTTACTCCACATTAGAATAAATTTCTTAAAATTTCTTAAACTTACTTAAAATGTTTTGATATCTCTTGAAAATTTTTAAACTCTCTTGAATTCTTTTGAAACCCATTGAAATTCTTTACAATCACTTATCACTAAAATTTCTTTAAATCCCTTGAAATTTCTTAGTCGCTTAAAATCTGATAGAATCCTTTAGGGTGCCTTGAAATCTTGTGAAATCTATCGAAATTTCCAAAAATCTCTGGAACATTCTTGTGAGATAACTCTTTCAAACTCTTACAAAAATCCCTTGAAATCTTGTGAAAACTCTTCAAAATCTTAAACTGTTTTAAATTCTTTGAAATTTCTTATAAGATATATCTTGAAATTTCTTAAAAACCCGGACAACGTAGGGTAAATTATAAGGATAAATAAATAAAAATAAAATGAGTTTGGGAACTTTTTTAATATTCTTAATTCAAAAAATGCAAAAAAAAAAAAATAAAATAAAATAAAAATAAAAACTTTCGTCAGACTAGACGTCTGAAACTTCAACCCAATAGTATAGAAACATGTTGCCCTAAAGTAATATAATTCTCGTTTGATATTTCAACCCTAAAATTTAGTATAAAGACAAATCAATTCCTTTAGAATATTAAATTCACTTGTATTTTTAAATTTTAAATAAAAATGAGATATGTCTATTATTTCAGTAATGTTTCATTGCTGCATATTCCGTTTAATATTTCATTAGTTTATTATCGTGCTGTCTGTAATATCGAACAAAAAGCTAGTTCACAGCGGAACTTCAACATCCACTAGTGAATATTTTACGTCGGTTGGATCGATTTCAGTGCCATGAATTGCGAAGAAGAAGTGTACCCGCAGACTTTAAATATTCTTAACTTTCAAGTGAATTTGTCTGTACAGTTTATAGATGATCGTTTGGTTAAATTTTTTTAATGAAAA
Source organism: Synergus umbraculus (assembly GCA_900474325.1). NCBI lineage: Eukaryota > Metazoa > Arthropoda > Insecta > Hymenoptera > Cynipidae > Synergus > Synergus umbraculus. The sequence goes on from UCOK01008895.1 coordinate 9,728, forward strand.
TGTTTTTTTTAGACTTTTTTATAACTCACCTTTTTTAAAAAAAGACAAGATGGATTTATATTTAAAAAGAAATAATATGTTAAATGCAATTCACCTCATTTTTGTCCTCTGAAGTTTTCATTGTATTATTTAGTCTGAAAATAAGAATTTAGCATTTGTTAATTCATAATTGCTATAATAACCCTACTAATAACAACATTTATTAAGATCAAGTCCAAATAAACTGTATAATTACTGTGTATTACTTTTTTTTAAATAATATATATTTTTGTAAGTTAAAATCTTTAATTTTACTAATTAGTTGCATTAACCTGAATAAAATAATTAAAACTTCTTAAGAGCTTTGGACCCAAGTGTTAAGTCCAAAATTCTGTTCTCCATTTTACTCAACGAAAATTATAGATAAATATTTTTTTGCTCTGTAGCACTAATCTTTTGTTCAAATATAATACTGCATGCGTACAGCGAGCGAAACAATATTTAGTTTTGATACTTTTTTTTGCATAAAACGAAGAATTTAAAATCTAACTTCAAAATTGATTATTTTCATTTTACTTAGAAAATATTTTAATTGGATATTTTCTCACTCTGTAAGCATAATTTTAGTTAAAAATTTATTAATTCTACAGAAGGAAAAAATTTTTAATTTAATATTTGTTGAGTAAAATGAAGAAATAAAGTTTTTAGATTGGAACTTTATGTCATTTATGTCCACTTCCTTTTTTTCTAGGTTGGAAATATGAATTGTTTTCATCGTGTTTTCAAGTATATACATAATAGAAAGTAATCTTATATAAAAAACTGTGGAAAATTTAGAAATAATTCTATGTACAAATACGAAACTTTCCACAATATTATTGTTTGGAATTTCTGTCATAAAATTGTTTTCACAAAATATTTCAAAGTTAATTTTTTTATGTTCAATTTGGTTTATTAAAAATTTTATTTTATTAACCCTCTGATGTGATTTTTGCATCAAATGATATATCATTTACGTGTCCAGCACTGAATTTGACCTCACTTAATGTGTATATCTTCTTTGTATTTCTAAAATAGTCTTCTTACATTTTCTAATATTGATTTATATTGAATTATATATTTCGTCTTCAACAAAAATATTTTGACGAAATCTACATTGAAATCTACAATTCATCGTTGAATATAATATAATAAATTAATAATACACAAACTTTACCCTGCTATAGTGTTTATTTTGTTATGAAATACGATTCAATTAAAGAAAATTTTAATATAAAGTTGATAAAAACATAAAAACTCATCCATAACCTTTCCCACATACCATGGCACATACTTGCATTTAATCCATGAATTTTAATCCAGCATGTATTTTACCTTATTTTTCCTTCAAGTTTCAATTATAAGATTAACGATCACTTTTATTCAATCGCGTACAATAATAAAACACATAGTACAAAGAATACTTTTTCAATGAAAAATAAATAATAATAGGGAGAGGAAAAAAAAACCAATTTCACAACGTATAGCGGCCAAATCCAAAAACGAAAGAACGTGTTCATTCCTGTCTTTTGAAATTGGCATTCTTGGAATTTGGATTCCTTTTTCGCTTTTCCTTGAATATCTCTAACTCTGGCGGACATTCAGCAAAGTATGTATTACATTTTTTATTTTGTATACCATCCACGGATAAAGTAGTATGTATAGCGACCGAAGGTACTTTACTTAATGTTTTCAACTTTTCATACATATTTTCATATCTTTGCATCGATATAGTTTATGGACATCTTCTTGATCAAGTTGCACATATCTTAGCTTTTATAAAGTTCATGGTAATTGAAATGCGCGGGCAAAACATCAAAGTGACAAGACCATGATGACAAGTGTTTAACATTATTTAATAGCTTTAATAGTTTAATTTACTGTTTTTTTCTAAAATTATATAAAAATAGTTATGTAATTCATGAAATTTTAATTTACATCAGTATTTGTGATATTTTTGTTGAATAATGGAAATACTTTCCTGTTGAGGAAATCAATCATTGTATTCGAAAGTTTTAATAAAAAATTTGATGATTATGGGAGAAAATATTACACAAGGTATTGTGAAATTAGAGTTTAAGTATTGACAGTTCATGTGTCTTAAAAAAAATTTAATTTAATTGTTCGGATTTGACTTTTTATAACTCACAATTATTCATTGTGTTAAAGTTTCAGACGTCTAGTCTGACGAAAATTTTTATTTTCTTTATTTTATTTTTTTTTTTTTTTTGCACAAAAAAGTTCCCAAACTCATTTTATCTTTATTTATTTATTATTAGAAATTTGCCCTACGTTGCCCGGGATTTTAAGAAATTTCAAGAGATTTTATAGAGACTAAGTGATTTTTCATTTTAAGGAATTTCAAGATATATCTTATAAGAAATGTCAAAGGATTTTTCAAAGCATTCAAAACCGTTTAAGGATTTTCAAGAGTTTTCACAAGATTTCAAGGGATTTTTGTAAAAGTTTCAGAGAGTTATCACAGGAATGTTCCAGAGATTTTTTAGAAATTTCTATAGATTTCACAAGATTGCAAGACACTAAAGGATTTTATAATTTCTAGAAATTTCAAGAGATTTTAGTGATAAGTGATTGTAAAGAATTTCAATGGATTTCAAAAGAATTCAAGAGAGTTTAAAAATTTCTAAAAGATATCAAAACATTTTAAGTAATTTTAAGAAATTTTAAATTTATTCCAATGTGGAGTAAATCAAATTAAATATCTTAAAATCCCTTAGCATTACTTGAAATTCTTTAAAAACTTTTAAATGTTCTGTAAATGTCTTAAAATTGTTTCAAATATATAAAAGTTCCTTGAAGTTCATTAAAATCTCTTGAAATATCTTAAAAACTCTTTAAATTCCTTAAAATTCGTTAATATAAGTTAAAATGTCTTGAATTTTTGTGATATCTCTGAAAAAAATCTACTGATAACTCGTTTCAACGTTTTTAAAAATCCCTTTAAATTCCTAAAATCAATCAAAATCTCTTAATATCGCTTGAAATTCCTTAAAATTATTTAAAATCTTTTGCAAACGCCTCTAAATTCTCTAAAATTTCTCTTAGTAAATAAATAAAAATTTTTGTGTTTTGGGAACAGTGGAAACTTTCTTTTTGTTATTACTCCAATAAATGTAGAAAAAACGTCGGTTTAGATGTCTGAAACTTCAACCCAATCAATTATTCCGTACACTTTTATTGCGCTTGACATGTTTATATTTTTTCTAAACAAGTTAACATTAACATTTAATTGAAATGAAAATAAAATTCTAATCAATTTTTATTTCAGTCATGGACAACGACAGTGATTGCGACGACGACGATTTGCTAAGCAATCTTCTTGGAAGCAGCGAAGATCCAGAACCTAAACCCATACCTTCAAAAAAAAAAACTGACCTCAAAGAATTAGATTTCAATTTCGTCGACGCTGAAACAAATTCTACGCAAAAATCCTCATCAGAAGAATTACTCACAAGTTTAGTCCACGATGAGAACCTTGATTCTTCCGATGAAGAAGACCAGCAAAACTCCTTCGAGCCAAAATATTCCGAATCGGGGCGAAATTTAAAATCTTTGTTAAAAAAGGTTGACTTTGAGAAACATGAGCAGTCCGTCACTAGAGAAGTTCTACGTGATAGTAAGAACTCTTCCGACATCAACAATGCAAAATCAAACTTATCTAAGTCCGAAAGCATTTTCCAGTTAAAAAAAATCAAGGATTCTTCTCTGCTAACAACTTTAAATTCTTCATCCCCTTCCTCAATTGATGTCTACAGCGACCCAATTTTTGGACTTAGAATAATAAAACCTCTCGTTTCCTCTTCTGAATTACAAAACTTAATGGTAGGTAAAACCCCAGTGCAAATTTCGAAAGTAAAAAACCACTTAGCAACAGCAAATCTCGAAAATGACTGGGTAATCGCTGGAGTAGTGATTAACAAATCCCCAATAATGAAATCACAAAAGGGAAACCAATACTCTATCTGGAAGATAAGCGACCTCTCGTTCGACATGAATGTCGTTACTCTTTTTCTTTTCAGCAATGCTTACAAAACTTTTTGGAAAACCGCTCTGGGTACAGTTATTGGCGTTATGAACCCAAATGTTCTCGAGTCCAAAGACCAGAAAGATCAAGCGACTCTATCAACCGATTCCCCTGCAAAGATTTTAATCCTTGGAACTTCAAGAGACATGGGCACTTGCAAATCTGTCACTAAAGCTGGAAATCCCTGCACAGCAGTTGTCAATCGGAGTAAATGCGAATATTGTGTTTATCATATCCAAAAAGAATATAAACAATGTTCTCGACGCGCGGATCTTCAATCGAGTGGAAATGGAAAAGGTTTTGGACCACCTTTTGCAAATGGAAAAGGCCTTGGTCCAAAGAAGGTACAAGCTTCAATTACTCAAGGTCAGCCACAGAAATTCGTTGGAGTTCCTGCAAAGAGAAATATTAAACTTTATCAAAAGGATCAAGAGCGTTTGGCTCTTCTCACTGGAGCAAAGAAATTTGAGAAAAAGGAAGAAAATGATCTGGAAATGGGAGAGCAAGAAATTGGAAATAAAACTGGGGTAGCTTCTGGTCTAGGAGAGAAAATTTCTGAAAAAAAGAAACAGATGGTGGAGTTGACAAGCAACCAGATGAAGAAAGACTTTATTAGACTCAATAAATTGAAAGGATTGGCTAGCAAAGCAGAAAATGAGAGTCAGGCTCCTAAAGAGGAATCATCAAATTCGCAAAGTAAACATTTAATTTTAATTTAATTTTAATTTAATTTAATCCAATTTAAATTTAATTCGCAAATAAATTTTCAGCTTCTCTGAAAAAGGAAGGCGGCGGCTTTACACTCAACAAATTGCAAGAATTGAAGGATGAAACTGTATCTCCATTTTCCAAATCTCCAGGATTCACTAGAAGCAAATTACAAGAATGGACAGAGAAGCAAGGATATAAAACTTCATCACAAGATACGACTTCTACACTTAGTATACCAAAAACTTTGAACCTAAATTGTCTATCGAAGTCTTCCAAATCTTCCAAATCTTCCAAATCTCTTTCACAGTCTTTCACTCTTAAAAAAAATGCTCTTAACTCTCCTGCTTTCGGTTCTCCAAGTATTTCTATTCCTCGCCTAGGAAATGGCATCACGTCGGGAAGCATCGACTTTTCGGAACCAATTAGCAAAAAACAAGTCGATTCTGCAAAGTTAAATGCTCTGAAATTTGTTCGAGAGAAAGGAGGATTCAAGAAATCAAATGTAAATAAAATTCTCGAGAGTAAAGAGAAGAAGAAAGAACAGAGTTTGAAGCGAAAACGAGAGGAAGACAATGTGGAGCATAAAGAAAAAAAATTGAAAGAAACTAAAAGGCTTTCGGATAAATTTAAACAATTGATGGAAGCTACTTCGTCTCACGTGAATCTCATTGAAAAGTCAGAGGAAGAGGAGAAGGAAAAGTATTTTGGAAAACTAGAGATGAAGGAAAAAATGGAAGAGAAAATGATAACAACTTTCAAGGTTCCTTGCAAGGCTGTGACTTGTTCCATTTGCAAATATACTGCATTTTCGAGTTCTGATATGTGTAAAGAATTGAGACATCCAATAAGGGTTATTAATGCTGTGAAGAGATTTTTCAAATGTGGAGATTGTGGAAATAGGACTGTGGGGTTGGATAAGATACCGACGCTGAGTTGCAAGAAATGTAATAGTTCGAATTGGAAGAGGGCTCCAATGATGGATGAGAGGAAGGCGGAACTTCCAGGGTCGAGTTTGTCTATTAGAGGAGGTGAAGAGAAATTTATTGGTTCTTACGTGAAGGATGCTTGTCTCAATCTTCTCGTACCAGAATAAGAATCTTATGCCACGATTTCGTTGAATGCCTGTATTTTTTATAACTATTTATTGAGATAGAATGTTTTTTGATGTAACCCAATTGACTGTAAAATATTTTTTCGACATGAAAATATACTTTTTAAATTTAATTAGTTTAGATTATTTGAGTCTTTTGCTGATCTGGTATATATAAATATATATTGCTGAACTGGTAAATATAAATGAAAATTATTTTAGACAGTTATTAAGGGTGTTGGAGCCAAGTTCCATTCTAAAAACTAGATTTCTTCATTTTACCTACATTTTATCTACATTTTTACACTTGGGTCCAACACCCATCAATATCGCAAAAATTTTAAATCAGATAAATTTAAATTTTATTATACTCCTGGGATAAAATAAGAAACAAAATTACCTACTTATACCTACTTTTAATTAAAAATATAATAAAGAAAATACCTTAACTTTAAACATAAAACCAGCAGCAGATTCGGTAGGCCTAACATGCAGGTCTTTCAATAAATGCAAATACAAATGTAAAAGTTATAAATGACAATTTAATCCTTAATTAGTGGTGCCTAGTCTGATAATCTGGAACCCTTACGTAATTATCGAATGAAGGACGATACCCGCTAACTTCGTTTAGTAATATAAAAATTATTTATTCACTATGTTAAACCAATTTCAATTTCACATCTAAAATCACCATTTTCACAATTCTCCCACCCAGATAAACATAATTCTTATTTTTTCTGGAATACTACAATCAACTAGTAACAAATACAGACCATTTGATACTGATTGAATCATTCAACATACATAATTATTGCATTGCATTGCATTGTACATACACCAGGCATGAGGCATAATATAACGTCCATCATTTTCCAAAATCTGAACAGTTTTGCAGTGCTTACATCGTTGCATTTTTCAAATTGATACAAAGTATCAGTTAAAAAAAGACAAAAGTCCGAAATCTAAATTTTCAAAAAGCTAATGTAGGTTACATCATCGTCATTTTGTAGACTAAGTATTTTGTAAAGTAAAACTGCTCAAAGCTGAAATTAAACAAAACAAAACAAGAACAAAAAAAAAAAAAAAAAAAAAACCGAATCTAAATTTTCTCCGATTGATTAAAGGTGTTGGAGCCAAGTTCTAATCTAAAAATTCGACTTCTTCATTTTACTCCACAAATATTAAATTTGGAATTTTTTCCCTTTGTAGAATGAATCAATTTTTAACTAGAATTATGCGTAAAGAGCGAGAAAATATCAAATTCAAATATTTTTTAAGTAAAGTGAAAATATTGAATTTTGTAATTTTCGTTTTATGCAAAAAGTATCGAAACTAAATATTTTTTATAGTCTTATATTTGAAAAAAGATTAGTGCTACAGAGTGAAAAATATTTATCTATAATTTTCGTTGAGTAAAATAAAGAATGGAATTTTGAGCTTAACACTTGGGTTCAACGCCCTCAATAATGTTCAACTCAAAAATGAGATATTTAATATCTAACAAAAATTAAAAGTTTCTCGAAAGGAGATGTCTTCCTGATGTAAATAAATAATCTATCTCTCTACTAAAGTTTGTTCTAACTAGTGATTTACGTCCGGATTTCCTCAGTCGAATCAGAGATTGGAACAAAAGTGTATTGAGCAATATTTTAACAAGGTGAAATTTGATGAAGAATTTAAAATAATGATTGTTACTTATTCTTTATTTCAATCTATTTCCAATCTCCGACAGAAACCAGTGAACGTTAATCGTTCGTTGTCCACTTTTGACTTGATGATTATACATACCTAAATTCCTGACTCTTTCTTTCTTAGAATTTCTTTCCAGAATTGCTGTCAAAAATAATCTCCGGTTCTGAATTTCGATCTCTATGCACTACAGTAGATAAAAAAAGACGTTTGATTAATAAATTCTGCAATTTGTTGCAATATTTATAATACTTAGGATATACCGTATCTTTTATTACAAAGGCATCGTTATGAGAAAGCAAGTAAAAGTAACAACACTAGGATCGTTTCTTAATTAGTTTTAATAATTCGTTTCACCTAAGAAATTTCGCAAAACCTTATCAAAGCAATGAAAACGTACGCAAAGTTTAAATAAGTACTTTGCTAAGCTCTCATGCTTTGGAAATCGCATTCCACAAAAAACTAAGAAAGCCGTCGTACAAAACTATGACACGCTTAAGGCAAAATTTCTCATACATTTTTTATATTGTCGTAGAGACGGATATGCCAGTTGAAACTCGAATCTCTATCCGTTATGGAATTCAAATCCGAGAATAACCGAAAAAAATTTTAAAATAAGAATTTAATGAAAATCGTAGAATAAAGAGAAATGCCAAGTGAATTTTGTGCAAATTGAAGCTTTTATAATTCATATAAATTTTATCAAATGTACGATGTAGGCTAATTTTTTAAAAATAAACAATTTATCTCAGAATCCTCATGTGTGTGTAAGAACAAAAATTATCATAACGACTGCACACGAAGTCAATTGACTTGAACTAACAACGTTTGCAATAAAAGAAAAAACCAGCAATTCTCTTTACCAAATGATCGCCTCAGATAATTAGTATCACTGTACAATTCTCTTCTATAAATATCTAATTCAAAAATTGGCTAAAAAAATCCATGTGAATAATAAAAGATAATTAATGATTAATTATCAATAAAGTCTGAGTTTTTGTGTGTAGGTGTTTTTTTTTTTTTTTTTTTAAGATGATAGGCAGGTATCAAGCTGGCTTATTAAGTGTCACAGTCTTCGTGTTGCACTTTCTCGTACACGTCAACTATTAGAGCGACAAACTTGATGTTTTTCTCGCCGCGTAGTGCTGAATACAATTGTAGCGATTCTCTAGTTATAAACTGCCCTTGCTGAAATTTCAAAAGTGTTTCTCTTTAATATACTACGCGACTGGGAAAACCACGCACGCGCGTTTCTCTCGTAAGCATAGAGAATCGAATAGTCTGCATATTCAATGGTCTTAATAATCGTCCAGGTCGAAATTTTCGAATTCAACATCATCCAGCTGCATACTTTGAAAGTCCACTTTATAACGCAAAATACCTGCAAGAGATAATAAAATTGGTGTCATTATTACGGTTACCTTTATTTCATAATTTTTGTACTTACATAATTTTCAGTCAATTTTTTACGACTGATAATCAAATACTTTAAATTCAAATTTATCACTAGACAGCTTCATTTTAAAACTTACTTTTGAATTAAAATTTGTACATATTATCTGAACGCAAAAAATCGTAATTCTGAAGAGAAGATAACTATACAAAACACAAAACCAGCTTAGTACAACTTCAAAGGTAAAAGTCTTTAAAACTTTCAGTCTGATATTTTCTCCTCCATTGAAAATTGAATTGAAATTGAATCTATGGCTCTATAATAAGAAGTGGACTTTATACCGCAGCAAAAATATGATCAGCAGGTCAGATTACTTGGGAGGCCTCTAGGGAATTATACAAGCTTATAATTGTCTCCATTGTATGAATACGGGAAGAAATCTACTGTAAATTCTATTATGCATAATTTTTTAAAAAGTAGTTTAAGGGAATTAACTTTAAACATCTTTTTAGACAATAAAAATGAGAAATTTCCATAAAATAAAACATCCTGCGGATTAGCAATTATTCTCGATTATTTTCTATTTTTTTTTTTTCAATATTATCATATCATTGGAGTTTTTGTTATTAAATTGCGTGTACTATACCTTTCCGGATATGCAAGCTAATAAAAACGAAAAGGTATATTAGTACTTGACTATATGAAATATCCAAGTGAGTAAAACACTCATTTATTAAAGCACAACAAATTCTTGCTTTAATCAATTTTGAACTGCAATTCTACGAATAAAATATTTAAAAATTAATATTATCGTGCAAATTTATTAATATTCCATATAATATAATATTAAAATGAGAACACTGATCTACTTTAATATTATAAATACAAATCTACAAAAAAATACGACACAAATTTTTAAAATCGGGAAAATTAGTTTTTCTTAATTTAGAATTTTCATTCATTACCTAAAACAGATCAGTCAATTTTGTCCAATAAATTCTTGACGTTGATCGACAGGAAAAAAAAATTTATGAAAACCTGGAGGTCTATTACATCCGAATTAAGGTCATAATGAATTTTAGAATTACGAAATTGAATAATAGCTAATTGGGTTAAATTAATTTAATATACATCTACTCTATAGGAAAAGGAACGCTACTAAAGCTTCTAACATGCAACGTTTAAGCGACAGAAACAATACTAAGATAAAATTTCTGTTGATCATAATGTCGTTTTGCGAAAATGTAATAATGATTACCATGAATTAAATAAAAAATCCTTTTCCCAAAATTTTACCAATTTTAAGCATGCTAAAAAAATATAGAAGATAAAAAGACTTACTGAAACCAAAGAAAAATAAAAAGTATACATTTCGACTGCTATATTGACTTAAAAAAAAAAAAGTTCTGAATAAAAGAAATCAGTTGAAAATGCCTCATACATTTTAAACGCGTGTCTGCTTGCCGAAAACAACTCAGCGTTGAAAAACTTTCGAGAAAAGATTGCGCAACATTGCGTGTCATTAGATATAAATTGTTTTTGAAAATAAGATAAAATAAAATTGAAAGTTTCTCTTTTGGAATTTTCAACTCCGTAAAAAACTCAAAATTTTGTCCATTCAAATTGAAATAAATCGTGTGCAGTGCATATACATGACATGAAGAAAAAAACATGTTTAATGAATTCAGCATTGAAATAATATCAAACTATTCTAATCAGTGAAAAATTCAATGAAGACAAATTTATCGATTCACTTTACACTATACAAAAACTTAACATTGAGATAAAAGTTTTAAACTACATACAAACACTAAAAATACTGATACTAAAAACTTGTAACTAAAAAAGAAAGAGAAATATTAAGGGCATGTGTTACTTACCATATGAGCAAGTTTTTAAACCCGGGTTTTTTTCTGCAATTTTTACATTTTCAAAAGAAATTTTACTCAACATTCGTCCGGGTTCACGTTCTTGACGGACGTTGACTATAATTTTTTTGAAAATGTAAAAATTGTAGAAAAAAAAAACCCGGGTTTAAAAACTTGCTCATATGGCAAGTAACACGTGCCCTTAAGATAAAATAAAGAAAAAGTAACAAATAAAATGAATAAAGGATACAAATAAAAAAAGAGACATAATAGAAAGAAACAATATTAATAATAATTAAAAAAAAAGGACTAAATAAGTAGAAAACCTACCAAGGTTAAAAAATTCGAGAAAAGTGACTCGATAAATTCGTCAATTTATAAAAATGAAAAATTCTACAATACACGAAATATGGTTGAATGCACTCAAAACAGATAAAGATCTACCTGGTAGACTCTGAGTATTTCACGGATGAAATTAGTAATCATCAAGGTCAACGTCATCAAGAGGCTCATCAGCCTGCAGTGACTGGAAATCAACTTTGTAGCGGAGGATTCCTAAATTCGAACATATGCTCTTCAGTTAATACTAGCCTTCGAATTTGACCCCGTTAAAATACAATATATTTCAATTTGTTCACCAATTCTTTCAAGTGGCGAAGCATGCATTATTTGAAAGATAATTATTTTCGCTCGGTTTAAAGATAATTTTTTTCCGGATCCAAAACAAGTTTCCCTAGAGAAATTTCAGTTCGTAAAACTAACTTTCACTATCAACGAGTCTCGTCGATATTTTGGAGCTACAGTTTACAGTCTAAGAGTAATTGGGATGGGTCAATTTTCCAAATGGAAACAAGGAAGCAAAACTTACCTCCTATTCCACCAAATCCTCTGACGAACTGCGAACCTTCCTGAGACTTGTCGGTGATAATTTCTAATGTCGCTCCGAAGCTCTTGTAATTATTCGCAAGCCACTCCAGCAGAGGTTGACATTCCACCAATTCCAATTCTACACCGCTCTAGAATTCAAGATATAAAGTTAAATAGATATTATAACGAAAGAAATAAATTTGTAACTTGAGTGATAATTAGACGATTAGTTTTGTATATTTACCTCCTTGTCGGTAAAGTGAGACTTGTCCTTTTCTTGTTCGGGCGTTAGGTGCAAAACTTTTTCTTCGCTGTTCGTATGATTCTTTAAAACGTATCGCTGAATATCTAAGTTTTCCCAACAAATCAAAGTCTCCACACTACCTAATTCCAAGGCTCTTAATGTGTCCTCAACTCCAAAGCAGTATTTGCCTGTGTCTTGTGAAATCTCGTCAAAATAGCGACCTGAAATCGCAAATTTTATTTTACAAGTGTTAATAAAACAAAAATAAATAGTAAAAAAAAGTAAAAAAAAATTTACCAATGAGTTTCTTTTCCTGGATGAACTTGACGTTCTGCAGAGATTCAGCTGCCAACTCGATAGCTTGGTTGAAACCATTTTCACCTCCGTACGAAACGTCAACTAATTTTATTACTTTAGCTTGTAATCTCTGAAAGAGTACATTATCATTATTGAAAATTATACCCTAAGCTCTGCTTATCTTAAAGTTCTTTAAAAAATATTTATAGAATATAAATATTTGTCTTTATATTTCTATTACAAATTCTCTAGCAACCCTGTTGACTATGGTGATTAAACAGAAGCATTAATATTTAAGTAACACTCACAGGATCAAACATGTCTGATTGACTAAGTTCGGTCTTAAAGTCAGCACTACCGGCCAAAATCAGGCCTGCAATGTTAGGCTTATCGTTAGAAATATAAAGCTGGGTTGCTACTTCGGTGACTTTACGGACGTAGTTGTGCCGCTTTTCCATACGAAGCCGAGCAAAACGAAGAGCAGATTGTCCTCCTCTGCCTGTAATTAGATATGGTGATTGTTGGATATTATTAGATTTCTAATGCCAGGGACTGCCAATTATATTATACAGAGACTATAATAAAGAGAGAATATAATTTAATTATATTAATACACATAATATTTCTGCATGATATTTTACAAAAGCAGAGCATTCTTTAAAAATAATTTGTTACTTTAATGAGAAATACGAACCGTGCTTCTTGGGAAGATCAACCGTAAACTTATGTAAGACTTCGCGGGTGTTTCCCTGTAGAGTACCAAAAAGAGCTCCGTTACCGTCCATAACAATGAAACCGAATTTGTTGTCATCGGCTAGCAACGCTGTAAGCGCTTCAGTATGGAACTGAAAATATAATTAATTGTTAGACATGCATATTTTTCAGTAAAATTTCCTGGTTTTAAATTTACTGTAGATTGAACAAGAACTCTAATCTAAAGTTTTAAAAATCTTAATAAAAAATTTATTGAGTCACTTCATTGCATAATGTAATGTAATAATAATAATAATAATAATAATGCATCATTAAGACATCTTGGCAAACTCAAATTGTTTCAATATTCAAACGCAGATAAACTTCCGTGTTTTAATAAAAATATAGATAAAAATTTTTCAACATTGAATTCTCTAAAAACTCAAAACATCTCTAATAAATAAAATTAATCACATGAGAAGCGAGTCCATACCTTATTATCACATAAGTAAAGAGAAGTATTGATAGGCTTGAAGGGTTCAAAATCGATGTTCACTTTCTTTTCCTTTCCTTCTTCCGTTACGATCGTTCCGCAGTAAATAACCAGGCCATTTGGAGGTACTGAAATAAAAAAATAATTGGGTAATTCTCCACAAATAGGCCAGTATCGAAACGCGCCAAAAAACTTTGGAAAAAGGTATTCAATAAATTATTTTAAAATTCGCTATATTTATCTTTTGCAAAAATAGGTGACTTCTTCAAAATTACCTTTGTCTGAAGAATTACCCAATTACGGGACAAATAATAAATTTTCTAAGCTCTAAATAGAAGACATAATTTGATTTATATACTGTCGAATTTACTTCATATATGTGGAGGTTTTTACCTTTGGTGTATAACTTTAGCCTATGCTGTACCGATGTGATTGCACCCAGGACTGATAGTCTATTTACACGAGATTTGATGTTGGATGCTGTACCAAACTCATCCGCCAACATTTTGCTTACTCTCGATATTTGATCCTTCGGGGGTATAATTAAGGATATCATACTTGTGCCGTTCCTAAAAAAAAGGACAAAAAATATTAGTCATAATATGAGGTCGTACTATTTCTTATTGCAAAATGGATAACTGTTAAAATTTTTTATACAATAATAAGTTATAAGAAATATAAATTATTTTTACATATATGATATAAAAATTATAGTCCACCTAAAACAATAAAACAAAAATGAACAAATTTCATAATGACGAGCAAATAATAAGCCCTCTTAAGCCTCATCTTTTCTATATATAAAAAAAATCTGAACAAAATGTAGAAGGCCTATATTTAAAATTTAATAAAAAAAAAATGTAACTTAATAAAATTTCTACATATCAAGATTTAAATTCCGGACAAGAAATCTGTACAAACTGAAACACTAAAATTGAAAAACTAAAAGAAATTTTGCTAACAGACTGTAGAAATTGTGTCATTATCCGATGAATTTGGGACTCAGGTTATGCTTGAGGTGGGGAACATATGTTGTAACCAAGGAGAAAATTAGTTGTGAAACATGAAAAATTATGGGAAAACTTACCCCCTGGCCATTTCAAGGCTTTTAATAAGCTTCTTGATCTTCCAGATTTCGACATTGCGGTCAGCGGACGTCTCTTCGTTGGACATAGCTGCGTGCTGGAAATCGCGTGGTGGCTTCTAATGACTTAGTGACAAGTTCCTGGATGGATGCTCCGGATGATGAAAAAAAAACGCGTACTCCCTTCGTCGGGAAAGCCGGTCTGCAGGTTTTCTGAAACGAACGGCCAGTCCATTTATCGCATAAAACCTGCCGAAATCCAGTTCAAACCGGATTATGTCAGGTCGAACGTGTACGGCATAACGCTCGAACGGTACACTAAACTTTTGTGGGCTTTATAACGATGCACTCACTAACTACTCACTTTGGGTTCGATTTAGGATTTTTGCTATGTGCTAGCCACTAAATCTTTAGCGACTACACCTGCGACAACACGAGGGGCACCACACAAGCAGAAACTTTGGAGTGCACACGTCGGCCATGCGATAGTGGCAGAAGGAAACGTCAGTACCTCGCTAAAATCGTACTACACTGTACGAATTGAGAACCAAAAAGAATGGATGGCACAATGTCTATAGACAAATAACTAGCTCATCGTATTGCCGGCATAGAGGTATAAGATTATGTAGAGGTAAAAAGGTATAGCATGAAACTGTCTCGCTGGTAGAAAGAGAAAGAATATGAAAAGTAGAAAAAGAAAGACTGCTGTCCACACTGTCTTTCTCTAGTTGACGCGATTAGAGAGAGATAGATAGCAGCAGCAGGGTTGTGAACGTAATATAACTTAGGTAAATTACACTCGAATCCATCCCTCAATAACAACCATCGCAATAGCAACCGCATTCCCCCCGCAATAATAACCAGCAGTCAGGGTGGTTATTATTGCGGCGTAAAGCAGAAACTCATGAGAGTAACAGAGATAGGCAGATCTGTTTGTCTCTTTCACTCTCATGAATTTCTGCTTTACACCGATGTAAATTACATAAGGAGAGCAAAGTCCTGTACATGGACTTCACGCAAAAGACGAATATTTTTCGGGAAGTCCATACGCATCAGTGCGTTGAGCACATCGACATATAAAAATGGACTGCGGGTCGCTGTAGGAAAGCGCGTGCTAATGCGTCAGAGAGAGAAGTTGCAAAGGGGTGTATGTTTGTCCCTTTCTCGCCAAAGCTAATTGGTTGAGCTCCACCAAGCTCCACCCACCGAAAATGCTCTCAACCAATTAGCTTTGGCGAGAAAGGGACAAACATACACCCCTTTGCAACTTCTCTCTCTAGCGCATTAGCACGCGCTTTCCTACAGCGTCCCGCTGTCCATTTCTATATGTCGATGGTTGATCACTTCTACCAATCTGCGAGGCCTGTGACCAAGCAAGTCCACTCGACTCTCCCAATCATCAATTGATACCACTTCGCATGCATTGCGCTCCGGGATCTGATTGGTTTCTATTAGCGCACAATTTGAAATGCTAAAAAATATTATATTATACGCATGCTCAACTGATGTGACGCATGCGCAATTGGTGTACCATTTGAGGAAAGGAATTTCATCGTTATTGGGAGATTCAAGTGTAAGGGTGGAAGCTGTGTATATGCGGCCATATTACCGTGGGAAGTTTTTTGGCTTTCGATTGGCTGAGATTTGAGTGCGGGCTTTTAAAATCTAGCTATCATAAGCCAAGCAAGAAATCAGCCAATCAGAGGCTTCAAAACTTCCCTAGGTAATATGGCCGCTCCATGCCTCTTTCGCAACTCTACTGGCATATCCCCCTTGCCGAAAGGGTCGCGTCCCATGGATCCAGAATGCGTTGCGTTTTGGCGGAAACCACGGAGGAATAGTAAAGGCCTGATTACACGCTTTTAGGAAAATGTCCTTCTTCTCACTCTACCATGTGACTATCCCATAAGTTTGTCTCATTCTCACACATTTTCCGAATGCAAAGTGGAAAATGTGCGAGAATGAGACAAACTTATGGGATAGTCACATGGTAGAGTGAGAAGAAGGACATTTTCCTAAAAGCGTGTAATCATGCCTTAAGGAGATCGAATTCGCTATTCAGAAATGTCAATAGAAACTACACTTTAAGTACCAGCCTTCGTGTAAGGCACGGTGGAAGATTGTTCGCACATGCGCGGTACAGATATAGCCGTCTTCTTTTCTCTCGTGAATTTGTGCGAGTGAGTGGTCCGAGCTCTTCGAACTCTGCGTGTTGCTTTTAAAAGTGAGGTTATATTGTATGTCAAGTCAAAAAGTTCTCGAGTGCAATAAAAAATATGTTGTTGTCGACTAGTCAATAAATAAATAGAAGCTTCATAACGATGACGTGCTGTGTTCCTAACTGCAATACATCATATAAGAACAAAAATTCCAAAGGCCTTACACTGTTTACGCCCGATTCGGTAACAATCTTTCAGCCGGTGTCAGAATAAATTTATATTTAAGTATGTTTTGTAAGAAATATAAATGCTCTTAGAAAATCAATAATTATTTTTCCAGAAAAAAGAAAAGGAAATAAACATTTGGTTCTTGTTGCAACAATATAACCTCACTTTTAAAAGCAACACGCAGAGTAC
>UCOK01008896.1:0-19776 GCA_900474325.1 Synergus umbraculus
CACTGATACTCAGGTATAGTATTTCAGATACTGTACTGTAAAACCATGGGATATTCGTATTTAGTATCTAAGATACTCACGCATAATATCTTGGATACTCATTTTGAGTATCTCTCTTTGATAATATGCAGATACTAAATTTGAGTATCTAGATAGCTGTCCTATAGTTAAGTCGCAAAGATACTCAGTCATAATATCCAGATACTACCGTTGAGTATCCATTTTTCTCCGTGTAGAGAAGCCGGCTTCTGTTTCCACGTAGACGGAGTCGTAGACCAAGATCCAAGAAGGAGTCGTACGGTCAAAGGTTGTGAAGAGGAGAACACAGGAGAAAACGGTGAAGGAGAATAAGGATGAGGAGCATGTTGGACCATCAAGGAGCAGCATTCCTGCAAAGAGATAGGACGTCCTCAAGAAGAGGAGCAGAAGAATTCCCCGGGAGCCCCGTGACCATCACGCCAGCCCCAGGAAAGAAGTATGCGGAAGTCCTTAAAGGCATCAAGAAGATGGTCAAGTCTAATGAACATGGCGTCAAGGTCAAGAGCATCAGACAGACAAGGATGGGAGACGTCCTCAATGAAGTGACGGTTAAGGCAGGTGATGCCACCTTGAAGGTCCTTGGACAAGCCGGGAGTGTCCGATACCTCGTCCCAAGGGCCCAGATTATTGTCCACGACTTAGTCGAGACCACAGAGGTTGTTGATGTGGAGGAAGTGGTGAAGGTAGTCCTAGGAGCAGAAGCTGCATTCTAGCTTTTGTTGAGCTGGATGCGGCCGCTGCTGCCAAGTTGGAGAAGTTTATCCGACTGCGACTGAAAGTCGGCTGGGTGAACTATCGGATGAAGGCGCATAGCGTTGAAACCCAATGCTACAAGAGCGACACTTAGGGCACGACGTCCATGTCAGTCCAATTGATGTCCTAAAGACGTCTCAAGATCGAAAGACGTCTTTAAGACATGAGTCATCTTTTGGACATTAATTGGAATTATATGGATATCCTAAGAATGTCCTTAGGACGTCCACAGGATGTCAATGTCTTTTTGCCCACTGGGCAACATCATCATCATCATCATCGTAAAATCTCTAAACCTATGTTAAAAAAGCTTCAAATACCAAACATGAAATGAAATTGAATAAAAACTTACTATGCAAATTACTGGAAGATTCTCGAAAATTGAAATTCAATCCCTCATAAATTCCAGGAATTATGAATTACAAATTCAATATCATGTACTTCGTGATCCTAACATCAAGTCCCATTACCGATTCTCGAGTCAGACCGGATTATTCAGGAGCAAGATAGAGGAAGAGTGAAATGGTTTGAATTAGAATGTATGTGTGTTTATAATGTACATTCGTGTGTAAATAGGAAGTGTGACGTATGCTGCAGCCAGCTACCAGCGAGCTCCTATAGCGAGCAGTCGAGCACATTATCGAGTAGCTCATACATTACCATAAACCCACATCCAAACCCATTCCTAAACCTCTTGGCGATAATGCCACGCCATTGTCGTGACTAGCAAGCGTGGACAATTTCACGCTATGCTCGTGAGTTAGCGTAACGTATAACTTCAACGTCATTCAATCCTGTAGCTTCAAAAATTCGAGTCTTATTCACGCTAACTTACTCCGTGGAAAGGGAAATGAAAACAAGTGAAAGGGGACGTTTTTGCTAGAATAAGCCGAAAATTGACAGTGTTTGACAGTAACGCGTTGCTGGGAACAGTTATTTTTTTTAGTGACGCTAACGGTAACAGTAAATTTTTAAAGATTCAAATGAATTTCAAAATGTTTCAAAATATTTTAAGAGATTTAAGGAGATTTTAAAGGATTTTAGAGAAATTATAACGGATTTAAAAATATTTTAAAGAATTTAATGATTTTAAAGAAATTTAAGGAATATTATGGGATTTCAAGGAATTTTAAAGAATTTAAGGTTTCTGAAGGGATCTTATAAGATCTCAAGAAATTTTCAATGACTTTAAAGAATGTTAAAAGAATTTCAAAGAATGTAAGATTTTTAAGATTATTCAGAATATTTCAAGAGATTTCAAAGGGACTTTGGAGGGTTGCAAAAGCTTTTAAGTGATTTTCAACAATTTTATCAAACTATCAAATAATTAAAAACAATTTTAAAAGATTTTGAAGAATTTGAAAATATTTCAAGATATCTTCAGTTACTTTAGGAAACCTTAAAGAATTTAATAGAAACTTTAAACGGTTTCAAGAGATTCTAAACAATATCAAGTGATTTTAGAGAATTTAAATAACCGAGCATTGTTTTATAATTCCAATCTGAAAAATTCTTTATATGATTCAACTTTATCAATTGAAAAACTGTGAATAGATGCCGATCTTATTAAGAAATCATTAACTAGTTTCTTTCTACTTAAGTACTTTTTTTAAACATCCTGAAATCACTGAAAATTCTTTGTTATTTTTTATGTATTCTTCGTATTCTTTCTACTCTTTCTAAATTATTATAATAGAAGTTTGCTTTCGATTTTGAATCATTAAGAAGCTGAAGACATTTAATCTGAAATAAGAAGTGACCTCGAGAATGCGGAAACGAAATTTCCAATACACAAAAGGTTAATCCCATTGGACAACTTTTTAACATCCCGTATTGAAACGCATTCGACGTCGTGTCGCTCTTAAAATCGCTGACGTCACTGGGGCTCGACAGGAGGCGCGTCGACCATGTTCAAAAGGTCTGAGCAACTCTGAAGCTGAGGGGTTTTCGACCTTTTCCAACTACGTAGACCGCAGACATTTTCCGAAGTGGCCTTGACTCTCCAAGATTATTAAGAGTAAAGACCGACTGTGTGGCTCTGGATGCACAAAGTTCGCACAAACTTAAAGGCTTCCACTGTTTGCCCACTCGAAAAATGCCGAGTGTTTAGGTGAAAGAATAATTATCTTGTTTTTTACCGCATCTCAAATATTTTTATATTGGATTCTAGAAATTCACAGAAGGAACAGAAGGAAATGCAGAGAATTTGAAAAAAGTAAGGATTTTCAACATATTTAAAATTATTTTAAAGAATTTCAAAGGATTTTATGGAATTTTAAAGAATTTAAAAAGTTTCAATAGATTTGAACTAATTCAAAAATATTTCAAGAACTTTGCAGTTATTTTAGAAAAATTTAAGGGAGTTTAAAGAGGCTTTAAATGGTTTCAAGGTATTTCAGAGAATTTCAACATTTTCTTAAATATTTAAAAGAATATAAAAATCTTTTTTGTCTCATAAAAATCAAGGGATTTTATGGGATTTTAAATTAAAAAGAAATTCAAAATATTTTAAATTATTTTAGGGAACTTTAGCTTTTAAAGAAACTTTAAAGGATTTGAAGAGATTTTAGTGGATTTAAAAGTATCTAAGGATTTTTATGAAATTTTATAAGATTTAAAAACATTTTCAATGATTTTGAAAAATTTCAATGTGTTTTAGAGGATTTCAAAGAATAAAACAAATTTCATTGGATTTCAAAACAGTTTGAACATATATTGGAAAATGTAATTTGTATATTGTTGACAAACATGGAAAAATATATTTCTAGGAAATTTACATAGGTTTTCATTAAAATTATTATTAAAATACGTATTTTATGATTTAATTATTTTCATAATTTTTAATAACTATAGATTTAAAGGGACTTAAAAAAATTAAAAGAGTTTTTAGTAATTTCAGTCAATTTCAAGAAGTTTACAAAATTTTAAAGAATATTAAAACATTTTTTTATTGTTAAACTTTTTTTAAAATGTTTTTCAATTCCTTAAAATCAGTTTATGTCAGAAATCCTTCTTCATTTACAATTATTTCAAAGAATTGTAAGGAATATTACGGTATCTCAAAGAATTTCATAAAAATTTTTTAACTCTAGAATAAATTTCAAAATATTTAAAGAATTTTCAAGAAATAAAGGATTTCAAAACAATTTAAAAGAATAGGGGTTTTAGAGATTACTCAAAATTTAGTTTCAAGTCATTAAATATTATTTCTTAATAAAATTATTAATTTTTACAAAGGATTTTTAATGATATTAACATTTTTTACAGAATTATAAAAGAACTTTCAAGAATTTAAAGATATTTCAAGAGATTTTACAGGATTTAAAAGACATTTTCAGTAGTTTTATTGAAAGTTTAAAGGGATTTCGAGAGATTTCAAGTGATTTTAAAAAGTTTTAAGGCGAAAAACTCTTCCATGCTTGTTTCAATATTAACAAATTGGTATTAATGAAATATTACCACTGTGTCATTGCCCGATAAATATCCAATAATATTATAATATTTTTATCGAAAATAGAAGTGCCGACCAGCGCCTCGTCAGAACCTTATTTTAAATAGGCCTAATTGCGGCAATTTCTACACAGGGTTTTCTCCCCTTAGAGGGATTTCCAAAGTTTTCATGGAGTTTTGAAAGATTGAAAATGACATTATGAAAAACATGTTGAAAAATTACAGCAATATTTTTAATGCTATAAGAAAGTACCATGAATGAAGCAGACGGTTAAAAAAATGTTATCAAAAGCGCTAATTTTGTCAAGTTATTCAATATTCTTCATTTTTAGGATGTCATGTTCGTTTATTATTCAGATGAATGAAGATACGGTTAATTTCCAATGGCTTTCGCAGATTGTTATTAACATTAGAATACTTTGCGACCAATCAACCTGCATTTTGCGGTTGAGCATCATTCGTCTCACGTCTGCACTTTTGAATTTTATAATACGTTTGGCACTTTGTGGTTTGTACGTCTGGTATTGCCGTTTGCGGTTTCTGTGCACAAGCAGCTGTCTCGCCCTCATTATTAAATATCGCCTGAGAAAACAAAAAGTGAATCGACATAACTCACATGTCAGACATCCAGAAGATGTCCGCAGGACGAGAGTCCTTGTGAGAACAACTTGCGGCTGTTTCAAGTTTCCGAGGTGGTTCCTTTTTCCCCTTTACTTTTATAAAATTGATAGCCTTTATCCTTTACTTTACCCTAATGACAATTTTTCTTTAGTGATGATTAAACATGTATGAATATCTTAATTCTAAAAATGCTCTGGTGGTATAGTTATAAGACAGAATGGTGCACTACCATATGATAAATATTGTGGAGACCGCTCATGAACTCTGGCCTTGCATTCGAAGGGCAAGGCCATGCGACACATCGGCTGCAACAATCTCTTATACAAGTGCATGCATTCAAACATGCATACACACGTGCATACGAGTTTTTGATATTGAGACAACTTTGAGGGGGTAGTTGACAAAGTCTGTAACGCTTAAGGTTTGTAAATATTACAGATATTTCTAGTCAAGTTCGCAGTGGATGCTTACACAAATTTGAAGTAAACCTGACATATAGGGAAGTAATATTGACTCAAAAAATCTGTCATTTTTATCTTTTCTTCTATAAGAATCTTCTATCTATAAGAAAAACATAAATCCTTTGACATATAATCTCCGGTATATTTAGGGAATATTTTTCCGTGTATCTGCACTTGGCAAAGGGAAAAGGCAAAACTATAGGAAGCTTTCCTCTTTTCCATTCTCTGGTTCAGCTAAAGTCCCATCACATCCTATCCAACCTACTACAGCAGTTAGTTTGTTATACCGCTCTGAAAAACCTACGCCGACCAGTTCTTGTCGATTTGTGGGTAATCACTGAAACGCTTTAACGTCATGCGAACTTGTTGGTGCAACCGCACTGGCTCAACAATATTTTTTTACTTTGATCAACATTCACATTTATATAAAACTGAGAGAAAAAACTTCCTCTCTATAAATTATGAAAAAATGGGTTGGTTGAGACAACAAGCTTTTTAATAGTAAAGATGCTGGTATTAGTTGTGACAACTATTTGGTTGGTAAAACTATCTGGCAAGTTTGGTGGGCAAGGTGTCATCATTTGTGTTGCTACGTAATGTATATTGGTGAAGTTAGTAATTGTAAGCATATATTAGTAAGTTATTAATTGTAAACATATATTTTTCCACAAATAAAAATAGTAACAATTACTAGTTTTATTTCTCCGCGACATTGGCGGAATTGAGAACTGAAAAGTGTTGTCTATATTTACGGTAATTATTGGAAAAATGGAGATTTGAAGGGCGGTTTTAAGATTGTACAGAAAATAAAAAGTTAAGTAAGTAAAAAAGATTATGAATAAATGAAATTTTCACTAAACGATATTGTTACAACAATAACAACGTTGTCAACATCAAGAAAAGTGGTAATAAAAGTAGAAATAAAAGTAGTAGCAACAACCATTGAATTAAAGTGTAAATTAATTTAAAATCTTGGAACTCTCCTGAATTCCTAAAATTTCTTAAAATTCTTTAGGAAATCTTGAAATCCTGTAAAATCTCTTGAAATATCTTTAAATTCCCTAAAAACATTTCAAATTTTGTGAAAATTCTTGAAAATCCTTAAATTCTTGAAAGTTCTTTTACAATTCTTTACAAATTTTGAATATCATTTAAAATCCTATGTAAAAATTAAAAAAATGTGTAAATTAATTTAAAATCTTGGAACTTGCCTGAATTCTTTAAACATTCTTTAAAATAAATTGAAATCTATTTATATCGCTTTAAATTCTCAAATCCTTTAGGAAATCTTGATATCTTTGAAATCTTGGAAAATATCTTAGAATACTTTTAAATTCCCTAGAATCATTTGAAATTTCATGAAACTCTATCTTAAATTCCTTAAAATCACTTGAAAGCTCTAGAAAATCCTTACATTCTTTAGAAATCCTTTTAGATTTCCTAGAATCACTTAAAATTCCTTGAAATCTCCTGAAGTTCCTTAAAATCACTTGAAATCTTTTAAGAATCCTTTAAAATTCGTTTAAAAAGTTTTTAAATCACTTATTGTTTCTATATAATTTAAACCTCTTTTTTATAATAGGACATTTGTTTTCAGAAAATTAAACAGTTTAAGAATATAGTGAAAAATATTAAGAATAATGATTCCGCAGAATAGTTTTTAATCATGATGGGATATATATAATACATGATCAGTTAGTATAACACATTGGATTCAAAAGAACGTCGAAAAACAAGAAAAGAGTTGTTGTAAAATGTAAGCGAAAAAATACTTTATTATTATTAATTTTATAAAATTTCAGTTTCTAAATATGAGAGAAGTAATAAATATGGAGACCATAACGTAATTTACAAAAAGAAATGTCACGGCTTTTATAGAAAAGGAAATAAATTTTCATCAGTTTCTATCTGAGTTAAATGCATGAAAGATATTTATAGGAAAAACGGGGAAATTTAAATGGCAGAATTCGCGATTATGAATAGAGTTCCCATCGTGCAACGGAGCTCGGTGACCTCGGTGGTCTCGGGAAAACTCATAACGGTCTTTAATGTCGGCCAGGTAGGCACTCAAAGGTAGGTTTCGCGATTGAGCATTGACGCCAGCGATGACGGCAAAACGCAGATGTGGGGATCCTACATTGTGCGCTTTTAACTGTGATTCAATGTAACAATTGTGACAATTGTGACAATAACCCCATAGGGATGTTCCGGTATTTTCCACCGACCAACTTTTCTTCTGTCTGATACACGACCCTCCGCGTTCATTGAACCCATCTTTTCATTCTGCACGTGAAATCATAAATATCGAATGCTTCTCTCGGCAAAAAATCACTTTCGATCAACGGGGAATTGATATCACGATTTTTCAGTGGGAAATGTAAGATGTAAGAAATTTAAATTTTCATAACATTCGAAATCCCTTAAAATTCTTTAAAATTTCAGGACAAGCTTTAAAAACGCTTAAAATTTCATTAAAATTCAAAGAAAACTTTTAAAACCCTCAAAAATTTATAAAAATAAAACAATAATTTATGAAAAACGGGGAAATGCTATCACAATTTTTCAATCAGAAAATTAAGAAATTATTTGTGAACCTATATAATCGAAAAATCAATTTGACAAAAATTAGAAAATTATAAAATTAAAACTTTATAGTATATAGTTTGCAAACTTTCAGGACATTCAAAATATATATTGAAATATATTGAAAAAAACCTTTTCTTGGAAACTGGATTTTGTCACCATTACAAAGTTTCCCTCTATAAGAAAGCAAAACTATTAAAAATCATTAAAAATATCTTGAAATCCTTTAAAATCTCTTTGAAATCCCTTTGAATCTTCAAAATCATTAAAACTATTTAAAAATGTCTTGAAATCTCCTGAAATCTCCTAAAAATCCTTAAACCACTCAAAATTCTTTTAAAATCCTTTAGCATACTATAAAATCACATGAATTCTTTTGAGAACCCTTGAAATTCTTTAAAATTCCCTAAAAGCTTCCAAATCCTGGTCAATATGAAATCTCAAGACTTGAATAATTTCATCAGTTGGTTTCATTTTCCTTATTTTTGTATCATTTTAAAGAATGTTTATATCAATTTTAAAAATCTTCGATATTAAGACGCCCCAAATATAAAGATATAAAAATTGAACGCTCGAAACACTACCAAATTTTTTAAAAGAACCATAAATAAAAATTTTACTGCTATCCATAAATTCTCCCTCTGCTTGCTTTCGAGTCTTTAGAGCGGAATCTACATTAGTTACGAAACCCTTTTTCCCTTATCTCGGTCGTAAGGCTTAAACTGCTTCTTTAGTATTGCGCCAACCTATTTCAGGCACTCGAAAATGTTTTCCTTCTCTTTACAGAAGGGAAGTTATATTATAGAAGCATGTTATGTTCGCAGATGAGTTCTCTCTTCTGTTGAACGTCGGCGAAATTTAGCTTAGCTTCCATCAAAGAAGTATGCATGATCCCAGGCCATGATGTAAGATCTGCTGTAATCTCTGATAGAACACAGACTCTAACTCTATGGAATTTCTTGCATTTTCAACCAGCTGCATTCCACTTGTTTACTTGGAGTTTTCACGCTATTTATCTACACTATTTCTACGCTTATTACGTTATTTACGCTTAATTACTTACGCACTCACAACTATTTAATTAAAGAGGTTCATAACATAATTCCCGATGAACAATTTAGTGAAATTGTCATAAATCTAGTTATTTTGAAACCCGTGTTGTGTTTTTTTTCAGCGATTGCAAAAAGTCATAATTTAGTGATTTTTAACAGTATTTAGTGGAAAATTTAGTGAATTTCAAGATTTTTTGGTATTTCATTATTCCAGTTCTATTTTTTTTCAAGTAAAGCAATAATTTAATTAGATAACAATATTTATTCCTTTTGTACTGTACTTATTTGAACTAGTCGTAAAATTTGTTCTGCGTTTCTATTTTTATTTTTCAATAATGAATACATAAGGCTTGAGCCCATATATTTTGTTTATTTTTATTGTTACTATTGTGTCTATACAGGCTATAGATTTTTCGATCGCAAGATTTGCATTATAAATAGGATTATTATTGCTTTTCGCTGTTTTTACTAACTGTTCTGATTTAAATTTCGCGCCTCTGGCATAAAATTTAGTGGAAATATAGTGAATTTTCAATATGCAACTTTTAGTGAATTTTAATGCATTTTCAAGCGCTTGATTGGGACTTTTTTCTCGAATTAGTTGGTCACTCTGTTAGAAGTAAAAAGATAGAAAAGGATAGAAGGGATAGAGATTTTCTATCCCTCTTTCTATCTCCCTTTTTCAATCATTTTGAAAATGCATTATTATATTTTAAATTCAATATTTTGTAAATAAATACTATTCTAATCTTAATGCTAACACATGTAACACTGAAAAATCCACATCTATGTGGGCACATAAAGTTCGCTGTTCAATGTTTAATCCACTGAGCTAACGAAAGATTTAGGTGTTGTGTTGTAAAAACCAGTATCACTCATCCAAAAAAGCCCAATCTATTCCTTATTTAATCATCTCTATATTTTTCAATCTTTTTGTTAAATCAATAACTTATGTCTTAAATCTCATTTATTTCTCGTTTATCCATCTCTATCCTTTTCAATCTATCTCTTTCAAGAAAGATAGGAAAGGATTGGAAAGGCGATAAAATGATAGAAATTGATAGAATGGTAAAGATTGAAATGGATAGATGTGATAGTATTCTTCAAGAGAGATAGAGAAGGATTGGAATTATTATGCGTGGATAGATTTGATATAAATGTATGGATTGAAAAGGATACTCTTCTTAGTAGATTGTAAAAAGAATAGAAAAGGATTAAGATTATCAGATTAAGGATAGAAATGTAGTGATTAAAAAGACTTTGTAATATATTGCAAGAGAGATAGGAAAGGATTGAAAAGGCGATAAAAGTATACAGATGGATAAGAATAATAAAGATTGAAATAGATAAATTTGATAGTATTCTTTAAGAGAGATAGAGAAGGATTGAAATTATTATGCGTGGATAGATGTGGATAGATTAATAGAGTTTGAAAAGGATAAGCGTGGATATAGGAAAGTAGGGATTGAAAAAGATAGGTGCTGCAAGAAATTGCAAAACGGATAGAAAAAGATTAGTGTAGATAGATGGAGGATAGGAAATTATTGGCGAAGATAGACGAAGGATACAGATGGATGGAAATATTGTGATTCAAAAGGAAAGAGATTGTTGTAGATTAAAAAAGAGATAGAAATAGATTGGCATGGATAGGGATGGATTCATTTGAATTCATTTTTCCTTGCTATTTCAATCCTGAAGATTGAAAAAGATCCAAATAGATAGACTTGGTAATACACTTCAAGAGAGATTGGAAAGGATTGAAAAGACGATAAAAGGATAGAGATAGATAAGAATTTTAAACATTGAAATGATTATAAAAGGATAGATATGGATAGATTAGTAGAGATTGAAAAGGATAAACATGTAAAAGAGATAAGTAAGGATTCAAATGATTAGACAAAGAATAGATATAGATAGGAAAGTAGAGATTGGAAAAGATAGGTGCTGCAATAAATTGCAAAAGAGATAGAAAAAGATTGGTGTGGATAGACGGAGAATAAAAAAAGATTAGTTTAGATTGATGGAGGATAGTAAATTATTGGCGAAGATAGACGAAGGATACAGATCGATAGAAATATTGTGATTCAAAATGAAAGAGATTATTGTAGATTAAAAAAGAGATAGAAATAGATTGGTATGGATAGAGATGGATTCATTTGGATTCAATTTTCCTTTTTATTTCAATCCTGAAGATTGAAAAAGATCCAAATAGATAGACTTGGTAAAGATAGGAAAGGATTGAAAAGACAATACAAGGATAGAAGTGGATAGAATGGTATTCTTTATGAGAGATAGAGAAGGATTGAGATGATTAGATTAAGGATAGACACGGATAGAAATGTAGTAATTGA
This sequence comes from Synergus umbraculus, assembly GCA_900474325.1. Classification (NCBI taxonomy): domain Eukaryota; kingdom Metazoa; phylum Arthropoda; class Insecta; order Hymenoptera; family Cynipidae; genus Synergus; species Synergus umbraculus. The sequence goes on from UCOK01008896.1 coordinate 11,311, forward strand.
AAAGACTTTATAATATACTTCAAAAGAGATAGGAAAGGATTGAAACGACGGTAAAAGGATAGATATGGATAGATTATTAGAGATTGAAAAGGATAAGCGTGTAAAAGAAATAAGTATAAGGATTCAAATGATTAGACCAGGCATAGACATGGATAGGAAAGTAGGGATTGAGAAAGATAGGCACTGCAATACATTGCAACAGGGATAGAACAAGATTGATGTGGATACACGGAGAATAAATAAAGATTAGTCTGGATAGAAGGTGGATAGGAAATTATTGGCAAAGATAGACGAAGTAACCTTTAAACGACTTTCTACATGTTTCGATTTGTAATAATTATACTCTTTCACTTCTACGTGTATCGAATCATGAAATATTGAGATACCGTAATCTTTTTATAACCTTACCACCCTTTCAACCTATAATCACTATCATTCAATGCAACGACACTTGGAAAAATAAAAATTGGGACTTATGCCTCAAGCATTATAAAGATATATTTAATAGATCCAACGACAAAGAAAATTTTCCCACAAATGCTTTCTAATTGATGCCAGCATCAGTAGTACCTTTTCTCCGCCAACAATAAAGAACTATTTTCCCTGAAGAAAACTGACACCATAACCCTTTTCCCGATCCTATTCATATGCATTCTCATTGATTCATTGAAAAAAATGTCCTTTCTATCGCCTATCTAAGGATAATAGTGGGGTCTCACCCTCATCTCCGAAATCGTCTATACCTTGAAAGAAAAAGCACCTCACCCTTTTTTTATTGACGGGTCTTGTTCTCTAACCTGTAGTAGTTAAGTGACTGTTTTTATTTTTTTTAAACGTCCCAATAATAATTATGGATGCGTCCCCTAGGAGAGAGTTTCGAAGGGTCTATGGGATACTAATCAGTATGTGGGGACGGGAGTGCTTTTGTGGTTGGGGGCTTTTTGTTCGCTTATTTATAGTATCATCGCTGGCAATGAGCCCCTCCTTGTCACACCTTGCCTTTCGTGAAACGATAATTCCCCGTGGTGTTGTAAATCGTTTTGCGTGTGAAAATATCAGTGGCGACTATTTCGATTTTCAGGATGCGTGTCTAACTCGGAACCAACGACGTGTGTTTTCATTGAAAGTCTAGAAAGTTGAAATCGAGGGTGAATGCTCCTTGGTTTGAAAATTTGACGTCGTTCCTCGTTATCTAAAACTTGAATTTTATAGATGCATCTATTTTTCCATTAGATCTAGGGTGAACCATAGATATAATGAATGAAACGAATGTCAACGAACAAAACAGAAGTACACGAGCCGTTAGTCTCTTAGAATCTTAAGATTTATTGTGTTTTTCCTTTTTGTCGAATGAGGACCTGAACTAAAATGGATGAAAAATCATATTTCTGGCTGAGAACGTACACAGTCATAAATTAAATTACAAAAGCGTACATCTTGTAAATTATTATCAAGATTAAGTGATTTTATCATTTTTCAGAGTTTGAGCGAAAGGGCGGTTTTTTCTTTTAATCATTTATCAAAGATTAATTAATTTATCAAAGTCAGATACTATAGAAACTATAGAAACTGAGGTGACAATTTAAATTCGCGCGCAATATGAATTGACCAATAAGGTTAGCGCACTACGCATGAAGTTAGCTAAAAGGTAATGCATAATGAGGAATGCAATATGAAGTTGTCTGAAATGCATGACTTTTTTAGAAAAGGAAAATATCTTGCGGTTACCAAAAACAAAAACGTTTTCATTAATTGTGACCGGAATTTTGGATTTAGTTTTTAACTTCGTAACAGAGTGAAAATTTAGTTTTATTTAAAAGCTTGGATCCCTAGTTTTCTTCTTCTTTTAGTTATCACACTTGTCCTTCCAGTTCAGTGTCCTAATCGATTGTCAGAATAAATCCTGACATATACCAGTCTTCGAATCAGATTTATTATAAAAATTTATTTTCGACAGAATCTGATTCTTTCCGAAGGGTGTTTTATAAAGCACGTGCTTTCTTTAGAGGGGGGTGGGAAGGGGTCAGAATCCCAACCACGTAGTTTTACTCCTAAGGATTAAAAACACTAAAATGCATCACTTATTCCTTTTTTTAAACAACTAGTGTCGCCATTTGTTGATTCAAATTAAAAAAAAAAACTAAAATTAAACAAACAGGATGGAGGGAGGCGTCGCAAAATGGGTAAGCAATTTTTTATCAAAAATTTTAATTGATATTAAACTTATATTTTAAAATATAAATTAAAATAATATTGACATCTAAAAATCTATTTAAAAAATATTAAAACTCTTTAAATTAATATTCGACAGAAAATGTACTAATTTTTTTATAGAATTCTTGGAAATTTTTGGAAAGATCCTTAAAACTATTAACATTTTTTAAATATCTCATGAAAATCCCTAAAATTTTCTGAATTCTTTAGATACCCTTCAAACACTTAAGGATTACTTAAAATCTCTCGAAGTCTTTAAAAATCTCTCGATATCCCGAAAAATTACTTATAATCTCTTGAAATCCTTCACTCTTTTTAACATCCCTTTAAATTCTTTAAAATCATTAAAAATGTCCTGAAACGTGCTTAAATAAATTCTGATCGTTGAATTGAATTTGAATAATTTTTTTTCGTGTTTGAAAAGCAATCAATATTTTCTTTTGTCCTTATTATGAATACTATACTTATTATTAATATAAAAATTGGCTAATTTGAATTGTATTTAATATCCTTTTGGGTCGCTATTTAACTTGAGATTTTTAAAATCTAGTCTCTAGTCTCTAATAAGAGTTTCAAGATCTTCAGAAGATTCTTTTGAGGAGGTTTAGAAAATGTTTAAGTCGGTCTTGTTTGACAACAATTGGTAATGATCCAGGTGTCCTTATTCGCTTTTGGTAGGAGCCATCGAAATGGAGAAAGCACTGATCCATTGTTCCTGCAAAGAGTAATTTACGACGATTTCATAGAGATCCTCCTGGTTCTTATTCCCTCGTAAAGGCGGTTACGCGGCCAGCACCTTCGTCAGGAATCGGTGAGGTGAGACGGTTTACACGGTGATTTACCCAGCGACGTGTAAATCCGACTTCGCACTCCAAGATCGCCATTAATTCAAAGCAGACACTCCAAAAGGGAAAAGGGAAACGGGCACGATCGACGACTTGACATGGGCTATACACTGTACCTATTCGCTTCGTTGCAACTGCATAGGATGAGGAATGGGGGATGCTCTTAATTCTATTTTATATAAGAATGCCCATTCGGCACGTTCGGATTATCTTTTCCTTCTTTGTCCACTTCAAAAAGACCTTCGAAAAATCACTTTTCTTGCAAACCTGTTTTTTTCTGAGATTGTATAAGAAATTCATTTATGTCAAGCAGGGTGTCTAGGTCGCTACTTGCCTACGAAATTCCTGTCCCTCTTATGAATTGGGTTGAAGTTTCAGACGTTTCTATTTTCGATAAAAATATTTTAATATTATTGGACATTTATGAGGCATTTTTACCTAAATATTTATTTATCGGGTATTCTTACCCAAAAATCGGGAAAAAATAGGGCAAACCCAATATTTTTCATATATGATTGTTTATGAAAATATAAAAGATGGTTATATTTATATAATGGAAAATTTTGTAATTTGTATATTGTTTACAAACATGGAAAAATATATTTCTAGGAACTTTACGCAGGTTTTCATGAAAATTATTATTAAACTACATATTTTATGATTATATTGATTCCATAATTTTTAATAACTATAGAGATTTAAAGGGATTTAAAAAAAATTAAAAGAGTTTTTAGTAATTTCATTCAATTTCAAGAGGTTTAAAAATTTTTAAAGAATACTACATTTTTTGATTGCCATATTACTTTAAAATTTTGAAATTTTTTTTTAATGTTTTGAAATTCCTTAAAATCACTTGAAATCTTGAGAAACCCTTTGGCATGTTTCAATAACTCTGAAATTTCTTAAATTTTTTTCATATTATTTTTAAATCCTTTAACATTTTTTAACTTCATTACAAATCTCTTACAATGTTTATAAATATTTTTCAATCATTGAAAGTCTAGAAAGTATTCCGATTTTTCTTTTTTCGGTATTCCTTATAAACTTTGTAAAGTCACTTGAAATCTTGATATCTTTGAAATCCTGTAAAATTTCTTGAAATATCTTTAAGTTCCCTAAAATCATTTCAAATTTTCAGAAAATTCTTGAAAAAACTTAAATTCTTGAAAGTTCTTTTACAATTCTTTAAAAATTTTTAATATCATTTTAAATCCTTTGTAAAAATGAATAAAATGTGTAAATTAATTTAAAATCTTGGAATTCCTCTGAATTCTTTAAAGATTCTTTAAAATAACTACAAATCTATTTATATCGCTTTAAATTCTCCTGAAATCCTTTAGGAAATCTTGATATCTTTGAAATCTTGGAAAATATCTTAAAATTCTTTTAAATTCTATAGAATCACTTGAAATTTCTTGAAACCATCTTAAATTCCTTAAAATCACTTCAAATCTTTTAAAAATTCTTTAATATTATTTAAAATCCCTTCAAATATTTAAACAAATTTTTAGTACACTAAAATCTTGAAACTCTCATGAACTATTTTGAAATTATTTTAAAAAGTTTTAAAATCACTTGTATTTTTTCTATATAATTTATACCTCTTTTTTATAATAAGACATTTGTTTTCAGAAAATTAAATAGTTTAATAATATAGTGAAAAATATTGTAAATAATGATTCCGCAGAATAGTTTTTTAATCCTGATGGGTATTGACCAGATTTTCCCAGGTGGGGAATTTACTAGGGCATTTTTTGGGTAAACTGACAAGACCCTGGCCAATTTAGGCCATCAGAGGTAGGAAAAACTAGCTAGGACCCTGTCAGAACACCATCAAAATTTCTGTAAAATTTCCAATATATTGGAATAATAATAAAAAAAAGTTTCCACTATTCCCAAAACCAAAAATTTGTATTTAGCAATTTTAGAGAATTTAAAGGAATTTTAAAGAGAATTTAAAGAATTGCAAAAGATTTTAAATAATCTTAAGGAATTCTGAGAAATTTTATAAGATTTCAAAAATTATAAAAGGATCTCAAGAGGTTTCTAGTAATTTTAAGGAATTTAAAGCGATGCTAAGAGATTTTGATTGATTTCAGGAATTTAAAGGGATTTTTAAAAGAGCTGAAAAGAGTTATCAACAGATTTTTTCAGAGATTTCATAAGATTTCAAGACATTAGAATTGATTTTAAGGAATTTTAAGGAATTTAAAGAGATTTGAAGATACTTTAAGACATTTACAAAAAATTTAAAAGTTTTTAAAGAATTTCAAGTAATTTTTACGAATTTAATTTAATATACTCCACATTAGAATAATTTGCTTAAAATTCTTAAAATCACTTAAATTGTTTTGAAATCATTTGAAAATTTTTAAACTCTCTTGATTTCTCTTAAAATCTATTGAAATTCCTTACAATCACTTATCACCAAAATCGTGTGAAATCTACAAAAATTTCTAAAAATCTCTGGAACAGCCTTTTGATAAATATAAAAATCCCTGGAAATCTTGGGATAACTCTTGAAAATAACTGTTTTGATTTCTTTTAAAAATCCTTTGAAGTTCATTAAGGCCATGTAACACTTACCCGATCCCTACCTTACCGACATTTTTTTGTCTGCAACACTACGTCTACATTTATTGAGATATCAAATTGAAAATTTCTGAAATTGAAGCTAAAGCACTAACGTACGTTTATCTGGTCTTAAATATTGACATTTGTAAAAAAAAAATTTGTTGAAAAATTATTTTTTTATTTTTACAAAAATTTAAGACTAGATAAACATACCTTAGCATATTTTCTTTAATTTTAGAAATTTTCAATTTGATATCTCAATAAATGTAGACATAGCATTGCAGACAAAAAAATGTCGATAAAGTAGGGTTCGGGTAAGTCTTACATGGCCTTAAGATATCTTGAAATTCTCCGAAATCTCTTAAAATCTCTCTATAAAATTCCTTGAAATTTCTTAAAAACCCGGGCAACGCCGAGAAAATTGTTACTAGTAAATAAATAAAAATAAAATATTTTGAGAATTTTTTTTTGATATCTTAATCTCATGAATCATGCAAAAAGAAAATGAAATAAAAATGTTCGTCACACTAGACGTAGACGTCCCTATATAATTTGGAAAATACTCGAATGAATGAACGAATGAATATAAATGTATTATAATTAATTAGTAATTAACAATTAATAATAATAGCTTTCCATAGGCGTTTCTCATGAGCTTTAAAAAAGGGATGCAGAAGACTTAAAAGAGGGCTCTTATATGTAAGAACCAAAGAAAATAAGAACTACCTCTTATTTTATCTGCATCCGCTTGTAGGCTTGTAAGTTGCTACGTACGCGCGTACTTACTTATCTGAGCAGAATCAAAGATAGTTAAACGTGAAAAAATTTGCATATACATACTTAACGCTCGAGATGGCGGGTCATAACCTCGGGACCTCGACGTCGCACTTGGAGCAAAGAAATAAGTGCTCGGCGTGTCGGTCTTAATATCTACATTAATATCTACGAAAAATGTTGGTGTCGATTTATATCACTTCCTTTACATCGACATATAACTAAGTAAATGATGCATTCTTCGATCGAAATTGATGCCTTCCTTTTCGGACTCACATCCCAGTCTTAAGGACATACGATACTTTACCATAAGAGCAAATTAGTTAAACCCATTATATTATATTCATCATTTAATAATAAATATTTTTAGCTAAAAATTAGTTCAACTAATTTGCTCTTTAAGAGAACGTTTAACCTTTTGATAGTAGAAAAAATAATTGAGAATTTTTAAATTGAAATATCAAATTCATGAAATATAAAATCTTGTAATCCTTTATCTAATTTTAGGAATCTCCATAAGTTTCATAAAATTTCTTAAATTGCATATTTATTATCTTTTAAAATTTTATGAAATTCCTTTCATTTTAGTAAATTCACTTGATATTACTTAAAATTATTCAAAGTCCATGAAATGTTATTAAATCCCTTAATATTTCTGAAAATCCACTGAAATTTCGTAAAATCCTTTGAAATCCTTAAAAGTCCTTAAAATTACTAAATATCTCTTAAAATATGGCAAATCAATTAAAATTGTTAAAACTCCAATGCAATGTCTTGAAATCTCTCAAAATTCCTGACAATCCAATAAAATCTCGTAAAATCCCTTGAATCCCTTAAAAGTCTTTAAACTTACTTAATACCCCATATAATACCTTAAATGCTATTCATATCCTTCAAAATCTGGTGAAATTCCTTTAAATTTCGTAACATCATTTAATATTCCCTGATATTCCTTGATTTTCCATAAAATTTCTTAAAATTCCATATAGTCGTTAAAACCCTTAAAATTACGGAAAATCCTATGAAATCTTATGAAATTCCTTTAAATTTCGCAAAATAAATTGATACTTTTTGAAATTACTTAAAATTACTCAAAATTCCATGGAATTTCGTTAAATTTCTTTTTAATTTTTGAAAATCGAATATAATCTGTAATTTTACCAAATCCTTTAAAATTTCTGGAAATAAATGTCCTTAAAATTACTTAATATCTCATAAAATAGCTTAAAGTCGCTTAAAATTACTTAGAATCTCCCAAAATATCATACAATCTCATAAAATTACTTAAAATCACATGAAATCTTATGATATCTCTTAAAATTCCTGAAAATCCAATGAAATCTCGTAACTCACTTGAAATACCTTAATATCCAATGAAATTTCGTAAAATGCCTAGAAATCTTTTAGAAGCTTCTCAAATTATTTAAAATTCTATATAATATATAGTCAAATCCCTTAAAATTACTAATTCTCGTAATTCTCATAATTTATATTCATGGCCGGATTAAGGGGGAGGGGCTGAAGCCCTGAGACCCGCTTTTCAAGGGACCCCCAAATTCTTCCTCAACTTTAAAAAAATTGTTATAAACATTAAAAAACTTATTATTTTAATTCTCTTTGAAGTTAACTTGCTAATATGTACTTATAATATTACATTTTCATCATGGGGGGGGGACAAAAAATGTACAGATCTGGCCCCCTCAGTTGGCACTGAATATATTAAACACTGATAAAAAAAACCGCATCAAATTTTACTATACCATAAGTAATCTATTAAATTTCAAACGTCTTACTTTGCATGATATTTTTGCTCCACGGGTGATTTCTTGAATTTTTAAAATTAATACTGATAAACATTGTCAAAAAATAATCAAAATATTTCTTTAGAGTGTGATATTTTTAAAATAAACTTTATGATTTTGTGATATAAATTTTACGACAGTTTGCGAGGTAGGAAGAAAAGTTGTAGCAGAATCAGAAAGAAGAAAATAAATATCTTTGTTATAAATTATAAATCTGTCTACATTATCTATATATATATATATATATATATATATAT
>UCOK01008897.1:0-12444 GCA_900474325.1 Synergus umbraculus
GTTAAATTTTAGTCATTTATTAGCTAAGGCATATTTAGGAATGTAACATATGCAAAACAACAGCTTACTAGTTAACTAAAGCCACAAAATTCATCTTATAATAAACGTTACTTTATAGGTTATGTTACTGACTAACATAACCTATACTCTGCACACATTTATGACAGTTTTTTCATTTACTACTTGTGTAAAGCTGATTAAGAAGTAATCGAAGTACAAAAAACAGTTTATTACACTTTATCGGTTAATTAATCAATAATTATCTCCCTTGTCATAAAAATCTCTAAAATCATAAGTTCTTATAAATTCTTAGAGAATTTAAGTCTCGGTTATATTCTCGGTTATATTCTCATTCTCGTTACCGTTCTCGAAGTAATATAACCGACTAAGAACTCTAGATAGGAAGAGATAGATATATTAGACACAGGGATAGGCTGGGGGATAGGAAGAGATAGACATAACCTGACTCGGGAATACAATGGTGGATAGAAAGAGATAGTGTTTTGGGGATGCAAAATAGACATTTGGAAGAGACATAAAAGTTCTATCTCTTTACTTCCAGGAGGAAGGAAATTAAAATAATAAGCGATACCGGTTACAAAGTGAATCACTTTTTTTTCAGGATTCATGATAGCAACAGTGGAGGAAAGATTGAAGAGAAGATTCAGCGTGAGTGCTTCCATGGAGGAAATAAGTAAAGCCGGATTGGCTGGCTCGCAATCCGGATTAGGGCCAGAACAGGCCGCCCTTGCTCAATCTCAGCATTTCGATCAGCTGGAAGCCATTTGGAATAAGCAGTCGCCACCTCCAAGACCAAAAGGTCTTGGCAGAACTCTCTCGAAACAGAGTTCCCTCCAGACGACGCGAATTTCAGACTCCGAGGAGGAAGGTAGACGAACCGTTTCGTGCATCGCCTCCTGATCTCGCTTTCGACAATTTAGTTTAGATTCAAATGTTTATATTGAGTATCGCAGATTATAGTTACAATTGGAAATCTGATTGATGCTGATTAATATATAACTATAAAATAGTTATAGCAATTACAATAGTTTATAAGTTTCTTAATTTTTATAAATACTGTTACATTTTATTGTTATATATTGTATTGTTTGCTTTTATTTTCAAAGCTTTTTATTTCCTTATAGGATTTCATTTTCTATGTTGTAAGTAGAGAACTTTGATCGCGTTCTAGGCCACGATTTTTTATCACCTTGAACGCAATTACTTTGACGTGCGAACGCATGATTATATGAGAGACGTTCTTCACAAACCGTACAGATTTGGACGAAAATTGACCCACACATTTTTGATTCAGAACCTTGAAAATTACAAAAAAGAAAGTCTCTAGCTCAAATAGAACTGGAGTTATGAATTTTTAATAGTCTTCAAGCCAAAATAAATTTTCGTCCAAATCTGTACGGTTTTTAAAAGAACGTATAATGCATATAATGTAAACCTGCTTATTTTTTCGATGCACGAGAGTAGTTAGAAGCAAGATATGTGAGTCACAATGTGTGAAAAAAAGTTCAATTTTCTCTCATCAAGTTGAATTGAAAAAACTAATTTAGATTTACCTAAATTACGAGCAAATTACGAGCAACGATAATGATAATAATAAAAAAAAAATAAAAAAAAATTATTATCACTTTAGAGGATGCATGATTAGTGTAGTGTAGATTTTTTATCAAGGAATAATGATCGCTCTTACTCTTTTGAAAGGAAGCCACATATCTCCACATATCAAAATCTACGCTTTCAGCATGGCATGATCACGTAATAACGAATCTCGGCATGGTTTAGCATATGGAGATATATAATGAGGAGACATTACAATGTCAAAAAAGATCCTGAAAATCACGAGCGCACGTTCCAATTGAATGAAATAATTGAATAAAAAAGTGATAGTAGATTGCACGAAATTGGAAGGATCTGGTCTGAAAGTAATTTAAATCCGTACAAAAATTCTATTCCAGATCTTCCAGGCTAGTGGAAGAGGAAAAGAGGAAGAAACTAACAGTTCTGCCGCCGTCGTCACCATTTTTTTATCCTCGAACTGTCGACCAAATAATTTAAATTCTAAACCGTTGTGATGTTTTCATACCTTCGCTTCACGGTGCCATTATGTAAGTGAAATTGAATAAGTGAGAGAAATTGTTCTTAAATGCCGAAAAAAATCTACCTATTAATTGTAAATTATGAGACGACGAGCAGCAAATAAGAAAAATTATTTTCAAGTTGAATAATTTCTTATTTTCAATGTACTTATAATCAATTGTACAATCTTTATTCAAGTCTTAGTTCGTAATAAATTATTTATAATTCGTCTAATTTTTTTATCAAGCGCATATTCTAAAGTAATATTTTATATAATACGTAGATCTAAGATACTGATTAATTTATTTGTTAATTAATTAACAAATTATTTGAGTTTTGATAATATCCAGATAGTATTTGCCAGGCCTTTTGAGCCATAAATCCTTCAGGTGGTTTCTCCCCTGACTTTGCCAAACCTGAAACATTTTCAAATCATTTTAATCAAGTCAGATTTTATTGATTTTCTTAATTTTAAATAATTCGCTTTTAATTCGTTATACATATATCTAGATTTTCATGCATAGTACGTAAAAGCAGGTAAAAGTAATCAGGGTTTCTAGTAATCAGTCTTTTCCAAGTCAAATTTTTTTCCTCAAACCAATTTCTAGTTGCCTTTTTTGATTAAAAAAAAAATTTTTTAATTTATAAAGTAGATATACTATTTTAATAATAATTCTCTCTGATGAGATTGTAAAAAAGTGGTGTAATGAAATTTCTCGAAAATCTCTCACACATTGTTGTTGCAACAAAACTGATTGCCTTTTGAATGACTTGAAGTTTTAAGAAGGAAAAAAAATAATCGCGCGCGAGTTGGTTTGCTCCCGTCTTTAAAATTTTACGAAAACCTTTGAAAACCTTGTAAATTTTACAAAATCTCTTAAAAAACGTAAAATTTTTATTAATACCTTCAATAAAATACCCTGACAAAGTTTAAAACCTTTTAAATCCCATAAAATGTTTTAAAAATCATAAGAATCTCTTGAAATCTGTTCAAATTCGTGAAAACTTCTTAAAATACCCAGAAACTTCTTGAAATTCTTTAAAATTCTATGATAACAATTAAAATATCTTTTTACCCTTTAAGATAAATTAAAAGTATTATAAATCTCGTCCGCTTCCATAAAATTCTTAAAAATTCTATAAAATCTTTTAAAAATCAGAAAAATCTGTTGAAATTCCTGAAAATTATTAAAAATCACATGAAATTCCAGAAAATTATAAAAAATTATAAAAAATTTCTTGAGTTCTCTTAAAATTCCTCAAAGTTTCATGAAAACATTTAAAATCCCTTAAAATTCCCTCTAGAGCTGTTAAAAATCTTTTAAAATGTTATAAATTCCTTTAAAATTCCATGAAATGTCCGGAAATTCCTAAAAATGCTGCGAAATCTTTTAAAAATCCTAAAAAAATCTTTTTAAAATTCCGCTCTAAAAAGGTGATTTTAACGAAATTTCTTTAAAATCTTGTATACATTGTTTTTCTAAACAATGCTTTCTACATTTTAATCTGTGAAATTCCTTGAAGTCATCAGAAGTGAAAAAAATAATCGAAGCGCGCGTGTTGGTTATTTTTTTATTTCATTTTCCCGACCAAATAAAATTCCCGGGTTTATTCCAGTTTCTGGATCCGATAAACACCCTGTTAATGTTAAAGTATTAAAAAGCAAATGTTTACCACGCATTCTAGTTCCAGAAATAAAATCGAAATCAGCTTTTCGTTGAGGATCGAAAAAAGCCATTTTTTTCGTTATTGTGTCGTAAGCTGCGACCTTGAAAGGTATAATCTCGAGATTCTGTAATCCTGGAGCCATAGAAAGGACTCGGGCTCCATGTGTAGCATCATAAAGATTTCCATCAGGAACTGATGACTTATCTGGATGAGGCATTCCTGCAGGATCTCGTCCAACGATGTAAAAATTAGCACCAGCGTTCATTCTCGCCTTGGCATGCCATTGAACCTGTTGAATTCATTTTAATTATTTATTTTTATTTAATAATGGATATAATTAATTTTTAATTTTACAAAATAATGGATATCAACCTCTGTAGGTCCAGCATACATCATCGGACTTGGGAAAATAGCTAAAAGAGTATCCGGATGCAAAACCCCTTCTTCCAAAACTGCTTGATGCTGTTGAATTCTAACTTGAAGAGGAACATCATCATCTTTGGTCCAGCCTCCCAAAGGATGCAAAAGCAAGACTGGTTTTTTGAATCCTCTTTCCTCCAAAAGTCGCTTTCTCGTATCCTGAAATGAAATAGAAACTTGGATTAAAAAATTGCGAGTTCAAAAGTGCTGTATATAAATATCAATATGGTATGAGACTTGGATTAATTTTGAAAAAATATCAAAATAAGATATAATGAAATTGTCATGTACCTGCATCAGAAGAGCATGTCCATTATGGATTGGATTCCTAAGTTGAAAAGCGAAAACTGCATCAGCTTCAGCTTCTCTGCATTTTGCTCTTATTTCATTAGGAGTTAGCCTGTATTGATCTAATCCATCATTCCACTGAATTCTTTCTAGAACTTCAAGCTCGCCTCCTACAAGCCAATCTCCAGAATCAAATATCATTTTAATATAAGGATGTCTAGAATCACTCGTGCCAAATTGTCTGGCACACCTTTCCTCTTTTCGATGATAAAAAAATTCCGGATTTCTCATGATTGCCAAAGCTTTTCCTTGATACTTCAGGACAATTGAACTTGATTCCTGAAGACGTTCTTTATCGACAGTACTCACTGCTAAGACGATTGGAATCGATTGGTTCACTTCTGCTCCATCGATCGTTAAGAAATTAAAGTGCTGGGTCTGCAATAAAAAATTCAAAGAGAGAAATAAATAATAACAATAACAAGGATAATAATAATAATAATAATAATAATAATAATAATAATACCTGTAGGAATTGATCCTCTCTCATGAAACCCTTCAAAGGTGCAGCCCATCCTTCAGCAAGGACTTGAATCCACTGAACATCAACCTCATTGACTTCAACAGATTGCAAATTTTCGACCTCTTTTCTTATAGATGCCAATTTTTCCACCGGCACAAAAAGTTCTGGTACTGGTTCTCCAGGTTTGGGAATTTTTGGTAGTATACCCCGTTGTTCCAAAAGATTCAGAACCAACCTGGTACATTCTTCTAAGCTATAATTTTCTGTGTCGACTACAAGATCTGGCTTCACTGGTTTTTCGTAGGATTGATCAATCCCAGTAAATCCTTTAATTGATCCTTGTCTTGCTTTTTTGTAAAGACCCTGCAAAAATATATACTTTGTAAAACAATCAACAACTTTTTAATTAATTCTTTACATTCTATTTATACGTTATTTTTATACAATATACCTTAACATCTCGAGCTTCACACACTCGGAGAGGTGCATCTACGAAAATTTCAAAAAATGGCAAATTTGCCTCCTCATGAAGTCTTCTAGCAGTTTGTCTATCTTCTTCGAAAGGAGAGACAAAACTGCAAAGTGTTATTACTCCACCATCCGAAAAAAGTTTTGCCACTTCTGCTACCCGTCGGACATTTTCTTCTCGATCTTCTTTGCTGAATCCCAAATTTCGATTTAATCCAGTCCGAACGTTATCTCCATCCAAACCGTAAGCAGGAATACCCTGAATATTCAAAATTTAATTTAATTACAATACTAGCAATTATGATCCGCGCGCGATTAATTTATCGTTTTTGCTCACCTTTCGCTAGTAGAAAAATGTAATTGAGAATTTTTAATTCTTGAAATATAAAATCTTGTAATTCTTTATCTAATTTCAGAAATCTTCATGAGTTTTATCAAATTCCTTAAAAGACCTTTATTATATCCTTCAAAATTTGGTGAAATTCCTTTAAATTACTCAAAATATCATAAAGTCTCATTATATCTCTTAAAATTACTCAAAATTTCATGAAATTTCGATAAATTCGTTAAAGTTCTTGAATTACACAAAATATCGTTAAATCCTTTAAAATTATTTACAATCTCATGAAATTTCGTTATGTACTTTCAATAACTGGTAAAATTCCTTAAAATTTATGAAAATCAGAATAAATTTTATAAAATTCCTTGAAATTTCGTGAAATCCTTTAATATTTCTAAAATTTCAATAAATTTCGTAAAGCCCTTTTAAATTCATTAACATTTTTCAAGATTCCGTGAAATCACATTAAATCGCTTAAAATACCTTAAAATTCAATGAAATTTTGTAAAATGTCTAAAAGTTTTATTCCTTTCTATCCCTAATTCTATCTCACTTGCTAGAAATTTTTATCCCTTTCTATCCCTCCCTTATTAACTTATTAATCTTCATTTTTTATAAATGCATAATAATTTTATAATTATAACTACAGTATTTTGTAAATGCATATTATTCCAACCAATATCATTCATCCGAAAGAGCTCTATCCCAATTTATCTCTTATTTATCCAACTCTATATTTTGCAATCTCTTTGTTAATATCTATATAATCTATATCTTCAATTTCCTCATTTATCCTTCGTCTAACCACCTTTGTCTTTTTATATCTCTTTTTCAGCTGTTATATGATTACTATTATTATTACTTACGTATCTCTTTTAATTTCCTTATTTTTATTCCAATCTATTTCTTATCTATACATGTCTATCTCTTTCAATCACTTTGTCAGTATAATCACTAACCTATCTATTTCAATACCCTCTTTCCTCTATCTTATCTTATTCCTTGTCAGCTTATACTCCATATTCCCTTGCACCAATATGGTGCAAGGAATTCGAGTTTCTCTACATGAATGTTTTTCAAATTCCATCAGCTTTACCCTCTTGAAAGTAATAAGAGATAGAAAGCCTATCTATTTGTATCTTTTTCAATCTTCAGGATTAAAATAGAAAGAAAAAATTAATCCAAATGTATCCATCCCTATCCATGCTAATCTATTTCTATCTCTTTTATAATCTAAAATAATCTCTTTCCTTTTGAATCTCAATATTTCTATCTTTTTGTATCCTTCGTCTATCTTCGCCAATAATTTCCTATCCTCCATCTATCCAAGTCAATCTTTCTTTATTCTCCACCTATCCACACTAATCCTTTTCTATCCCCTTCGCAATATATACTAGCGCCTATCTTTTTCAACCCCTACTTTCCTATCCATGCCTATCCCTGGTCTAATCATTTTAATCCTTACCTATCTCTTTTACACACGTATCTTTTTCAATCTCTACTAATCTATCCATATCTATCCTTCTATAATCATTTCAATCTTTTCAATTCCTTCCTATCTCTCTTGAAGTGTATTTTAAGTGTATCCTTTTCAATCACTACTAGGAAGTCTATCCTTTTCAATCCACAACTTTATATCCATATCTATTCGCGTATAATAATTTAAATCCTTCTCTATCGCTTTTGAAGTATACTATCAAGTCTATCTATTTCAATATAGGTTAGTGATTATAATGACAAAGAGATTAAAAAAGATAGTTAGATAAACAAGGGATAGATTAGAATAGACCTCTTTTGGATTAATAAGTTTATAATTAAGGATAGAATAAGATTACAAATGGGAGATATAAAGATATTCAAAGTTCTTTGAAAGAGATAGATTGAGGGATAGAAAAAGATACATAAAATGGATAGAAATTTTTTGGAATGGATAGAAACAGATAGAAAAAGATATAGCCTAGTGAAAACGATGGATAAACACAAAGATTGAAAAAGATAGCGTTTCATGGATGCAAAGTGTACACTTGGGAAGGATAAAAAATGTCTATCCTTTTCTATCCTTTTACTTCAAACAGGGTAAGTATAAATTGGGATAATATTCATATATGTATATAAGGACCACACCTCAAATAAACAGGAATAAAGAAGTGGGGATTGAAAGAGATAGGCGTGAAAGTGGAATGAAATGGAGATAGAAAGGAATAGAGAACTGGAGATTAAAAGAGATAAAGGCGAATTGAGATTGACAAGGAGATAGAAAGGGATAGACAGAAATACGGAAATAGAAAGAGATAGAGAAGCGGAGATTGAAAGAGATAAGAGCGAATTGCGGTAGACAAGGAGGTAGAAAGGGATAGAGAACTGGAGATTAAAAGAGATAAAAGTAAATTGAGATACACAAGGAGATATGAAGGGATAGATAAGAATACTGCCGTCCGAAATTCAAAAGTCGTATCTATATTTCGGATAAGTCACTTGTCACTTTAAGAAAACTTTAGCAAAAAGTTATAAAAAAACCTTCCTTGCTCTTTATAATGTATTTTTATTTTAGAGATGATATTGCAAAATGTTTGCTTGTAAATATAAACAGCAAGAAAGGCTTTTTTTATAACTTTTTGCTTAAGTTTCTCAAAGTGACAAGTGATTTATCCGAAATGTAGATACGACTTTTGAATTTAGTACGACAGAATAGACGAGAATGAGGAAGGAATATAGTACAAGGGTTGGCAGAGATAGGAGCAATTTTAACGCAGAGGGAGACAGAAAAAGATAAAATGGAATAAATTGAAAGAGACAGGCGTGGAAGTGGAATGAAATTGAGATAGAAAGGGATAGACCGGTATATACAGAGATAGAAAGAGAAAGTGAAGTGTGGATTGAGTTGTTGATATGGATTTAGATGGAGATAGAAAGAGATTGATAAGGAGATACACAAGGGATAGACCGGTATATACAGAGGTAGAGAATTCGGGATTGAAAGAGATATGCATTGATTTTGAGTGAGATAGAGATAGAAAGAGATAGACAAGAGATAGAAAGGAATAGAAAAGGGGAGATTCAAATAAATAAGCGTGGATGTGGATTGAAATGGAGATACAAAGGAATAGAAAACTGGAGATTAAAAGAGATAAAATCGAATTGAGATTGATAAGGGAATAGAAAGAGATAGACCGGTACATAGAGAAGTGGAGATTGAAAGAGATAAGAGCAAATTGAGAAAGACAAGGAGGTAGAAAAGGATAGACGGGGATGGATAAAAGATGGAAAAAGATAAAATAGTGGAAATTGAAAGAGATAGGCGTTGATGTGGATGGAGATTGAGATAGAAAGATATAGACGGAGATAGAAAGGAATAGAAAAGAGGAGATTCAAAGAGATAAAGAGTAGATGTGAATTGATATAGAGATAGAAAAAGATAGACGAGGAATAGACGAGAGATAAAAATGGATAAACAATTTCTATCTCTATACTTCCAGCAGTGTTATGTCTGTGATCAGTACTTCTTGGTCTCTTCCAGAACAAAAGCGTCTCAATAAGATGAAGTGTAGAATTGTATATTAAAACAATGACTTTATTTGTATAGGAAAACTATGTATGTGAAAATTGTGAGTCTTGATTCTCTAAAAAATAGTTTTCGATTGGGTGGGTATAGATGGAAATCGGTCTTGACCTATCCTAAGTCTTATATTGCCGTAATGAACGAAAAACTAAATTTCGACAAAGGAAAATAATCCTTAAGGGCGTTGGACCCAAGTGTGTTAAGCTCAAAATTCTATTCTCCATTTTACTGAACGAAAATTATAAATAAATATTTTTTCGCTATGTAGCACTAATCTTTTTTCAACTTTAAGACTGCGTATAGAGCGAAAGAATATTTATTTTCGATACTTTTTGCATAAAACAAAGAATTCAAAATTTAACTTCAAATTTCAATATTTTCATTTTACTTAAAAAATATTTGAATTAGATATGTTCTCGCTCTGTACACATAATTCTAGTTAAAAATTGATTAATTATACAGAGGGAAAAAATTCCAAACTTAATATACTTGTTGAGTAAAATGAAGAAATCGAATTTTTAGATTAGAACTTGGCTTCAACACCTTTAACAAAGAAAATAATATGGTACATTATAAATCTAAATGAAAAACAGAAAGGTCAAACTCGAACTCACATGAGAAACCAAATGATCTTCGACTTGGAAAGAAATCGATGTTTTTCCTGCACCAGACAATCCAGTTAGCCAAACAGTACATCCTCTAAAACCTCGGACCGAACCACAGGCTTGACCTCGTTTTGTTCTAGACACATGATGAACTTGAGCCGAGACATTCATAGCCACATTCTGAAAAAAAATTGGATCATTCATTTCACACCTATAAATCTCACTATATCTACTTAGAATTTCTCGAAACTATAAGAAATAATTCAATAAATCAAAAGTTAGTCAATATCAGTTTTGGCTGTATTTATGCGACCTAATTCGAGTCGAAAGATAAAAAAGTATGTCGTTTCCGAAATAAGTTAACAGTAAATTGTTCAATTATGTTCACTGTTTAGAAATAAGTTTTAGTCTTTGGATCTATATATAATTTTATTCAATGTTTTTATTTGTAATTGTAATATGCGTTCGTATTGTAATCATTAGACAAAAAAAATTTATTATAGATATTTAAAATTTAAAATAGATGAAAATAAATTGAATTAATTAAAACCAATTTTCATTATCCAATCATTTATTAAGAGTGTTGGAACCAAGTTTTAATCTACAAAATCGATTTCTTCATTTTACTTAACAAATATTAAATTTGACATTTTATTCAAAGTTTAACTAGAATTATGCGTACAGAGCGAGAAAATATCTAATTCAAATACTTTTTACGTAAAAGAAAAAAATTCAAATTTCAAGTTAAATTTTGAATTTTTCATTTTATGCAAAAAGTATCGAAATTAAATATTTTTTCGCTCTGTACACAGTCTTATATTTGTAAAAAGATTAGCACTACAGAGCGAAAAAATATTTATCTATAATTTTCCATGAGTAAAATGGAGAATTGAATTTGGAGTTTAACACTTGGGTTCAATGCCCTTAATATTACCTTTTTTTCCGAATAACCGGAAACTTCTATGACTTGTGTCCCAACAATTCCCATGATTATAAAAATGACAGGTGTTTTCGCGAATTATAAAATTTACATTTATTTCCAAGAATATAATTGATTTTTAAATATTAATTTCTCTCGTCACAATGACTTCTGATTGCAGATGAAAAATAGTTTGACCCTGTGGTAATCCCAAGATCGTATGTGAAACTTAAAGAGAAACTGCATTTGATTCAAAAAAACGTAGTTGTCATTAAAAGAAGGAAACAATATAGTTTTCCAAGGAGAGACAATTTTCTTTTTCTTGGAATTTTAATCCATCAATATTATCCTTATTTTCTTTTCACTTCTTTGAGAGAATTAAATTAAATTAATTATTAATTTTTTGATTTTATTTTTCAAGTAAATGAAAACACTGTTGATCACACTGTCAAATACAATAAAGCACTTTTTTAAACAAATTTTCGTGAGGAAGTCATGATTCAGAAACGTTTTGTCGTTGACTACTAACTGATCACATGTGAGACTTCGGGCCTCGTAATCGAGAAAGTCAAAAGAAAGTAACTTTCGTTGCCACTGAACTGCTTGAACTAACAATAAGGATATTTCCGTTTTAATGGAAATTTAAAAATTAATAACTAGAATCATTACAATACAAAAAAAATAAAATAAAATAAAATAAAATAATGACTTGAGATTGACAGAAAAATTGGTGCAAACGTCCATGAAATTAAAATAGATAAGATAAAGAAAAATTGATAAAACATACAAAAAAAAGGAAATGAAACAATAAAAAGTATAAAAATATATAAGTATAAAATATATACTATAAATATATAGTATTTTATATATAAAAGTATAAAATATATAAACTATTAAATGAATATCAATTGCGTATTTGAATAATTTTGCAAAGCGTCTTATCTTATCCCCCTTTTTTAAATATTTTTCGATCAGAACTAGAATATAACATAACTTTCTAAGATTACATTAATACATACAATCACACTTATAGTGTGTGGGTGATAAATATCTTGCTGTAAATTGAAACTTTGAAGAAATACATAGTGCGTTCGGTCAGCATTTTTGCATTTTCAGCCTCGAGATCTTAAGTATCTAGTCCATGGTCTGGACATTACCAGGGTTAAGTAAAAAATCAACAACAGTCGTATTATTTAATACTTTCCCTTTTCTTTTCAATCTTAATTAATTGATTGTATATTTATAAAAATATATTAAATTTATATTTATTTGTCTATTATTATTATTATTAGATTATTAGATTATAATATATATTATAAATATATTATTTTATATTATTAAATATAGTAATATTTACCTTGGTATTTGAACTGCTGGTGTCTGGACGTTTACCGTTCATTTTGAATCTCTAAATTTTTTTGATTTACCAATTTCCTTTTTATTTGCAATTTTAATTATTTGATTGTATATTTATAAAAATATATCAAATTTATTTTTTATTATTACTATTATTAGATCATTAGATTATATTATATATTATAAATATATTATATATAATAT
>UCOK01008898.1:0-16089 GCA_900474325.1 Synergus umbraculus
AACTAGCACATGTGTAGTACGCGATTTATAAAACTTCTTTTTTTACACGATTTTCGTAAGTGCTCGGGCTTTGAAGTGCATAGCGAGATTCGAAAAATTTTTCTGAGTGAGTGACGCACCCTTGGAGTGAAGTTTTGTGCCTTTTTTGCTCGGACAGGGACTTGGCAAAATGTAAGTACTGTTTACCCGCACCCCTCAACCCACGTCTCCTCACTTGTAAAAATTCACTTTTTAGCCAAACAAATTTCTTTTTGCAGAAAATAAGCAGATAGCCCCTGTCGTACAACCAAAATATTGTCGATAAAAAAAACGACACTTCAAACACATCATTTTTGCGACCTCAAACACCGCGTATTGGTAAGATGTGGACACAATGGCGGATTTTAAGGCATTCCACAGATTTTGCTATTTTTCTGTGTTTGTTTAGATGTTTTCGTGAAATGCTGCAATAGGCTTAAATTCTCTAAGAATTTATGAAAACTTATGATTTTAGAGATTTTTATCACAAGGGAGATAATTATTGATTAATTGACCGATAAAGTGTAATAAACTGTTTTTTTTTTATTTCTATTACTTCTAATGAGCTTTACACAAGTTGTAAATGAAAAAACTGTCACAAATGTATGCAGAGCATAGGTTATGTTAGTCTCTAACATAACCTATAAAGTGACGTTTATTATAAGATGAATTTTGTGCCTTTAGTTAACTAGTAAGCTGTTGTTTTGCATATTTTACATTCCTAAATATGGCTTAGCTAATAAATGACTAAAATTTAACCATGTAAATAATGTAAACAATAACAATTTTTCTAAATATCATAAATTCTTAAATTCTCTTAAATTCTCATAAATTCTGTCGTATTCTCGGTCATACAACCTGGATTTAAGTTCTCGAGAATTTAAGAACTCTATAATCCTGCTGGAGAAATTCTGCAATTGACTGTAATCTGGCGCGTGATTCAAAATCGAATTAAATGGACCAATGGAAGAATTTCTCGACCCGTAAGCGAACACGTGCTGCGCGCGCAGGTAGTCCTGTTTGAGTGCACTGTGTAGACTCACTCAAATTTTACGAATCTCACTATGCACTGAAAAACCCGATCACTTACGAAAATCGTGTAAAAAAATAAGTTTGATAAATCGCGTGCAAAGTTACCAAAATTGTCAGCTGTTTCTCAGCGACGCCATGTGACGATTACTACTAACTGCACTCGAAGTATGGTCAGTAAGGCCGGTCACATACTTATTTTTTTACACGATTTTTGTAAGTGCTCGGGTTTTGTAGTGCCTCGTGAGATTCGCAAAATTTGAGTGTGTGAGTGAACCACCCTTCCAGTGAATTTTTGTGCCTCTTTTAGTTGGATAGGAACTTGGCAAAATGTAAGTACTGCTCATCCGCACCCCTCTAACCGACTTCTCATCACTTGTAAAAATTCCCGTTTTAGCCAAACAAATTTGTTTTTACAAGAAATAAACAGATAGCCCCTGTCGTACAATCGATAAAAAAACGACACTTCGAACACATTATTTTTGCGGCTTCAAACACCGCGTATTGAAAAATGTGGACAAAATGATGGATTTTAAGGCATTCCAGAGATTCTGATATTTTTCTGTGTTTGTTTATATTTTTTCGTCTAATGCTTCAACAGGCTTAAGGGCGATGGACTTAGATGGTAAAATTGACACTTTTTTGCAACGTCGCAATTTTACTGTGCATTTGCACATCAATTCCATTCGACCGTATTTGAGGAGCAAATCGGATCAAAATGAAATATCTTTGGGCCTCGAAAAACTCTAATGTGGCAGGAGTATGTGCATTGGCTTAGTTTTTTGAAAAAAGGGGAGAACATTTTTAATACACTCATCTCTCGATCGAGGACACCGCTCGGGGGTCGAGTGCCCTCGATCGGATGGGATTAAAATAGCTCGAGCTATTCAGTGTGGGCTGTCGAGGGACGCTCGGGGGGGACGTAGAATCAACCAAGCGTGAAAAGTGCCCTCGATCGGAGTGCCCTCGATCGGGAGATGAGTGTATAAGTTTTTAATATAAGTGACAGAAGACCTACCTGCCTTAGAAGATCCTCTTTTTTACAATTATCCGCATTCGATTTGCACTCGCGATTTTTTACAACGCGAAAAACAGTGAAAATTGCGAAAAAATACAATTATGAATCCGACACAAAAAGAGGGCGCGCGAGGAACTTATTTTGCGTGGACTGTATGTACCATGGTCGTCTGCTACTTGGCGGCACGCAAACTACGTCACTACGCGTCATGGCATCAACTCAATTAAAAACTTATATTAAAAATGTTCTCCCCCTTTTTTCAAAAAACTAAGCAAATACGCATACTCCTGCCAAATTAGAGTTTTTCGAGGCGCAAAAATGTATACATACAAAATATACATACAAATTTCTATCCTTTTCTATCATTTTACTTCCAACAGGATACCCTGCTTAAGGCTGTTGCAGGAAAGTCGAAAAAATGGTAAAATTTGAGAGTACACTCTAACCTGCAGGGCAAATTTTGTCGACTTTTTGAGGCCACAGGAAGGACTTTTTAAAAGTTTTTTCAAGTCCTTAAGGGAAAGCAGGCTCAAACTTAGGGGACTTGGTCTTCCAATTTTTGATTAGAGGAAAATATCAGCGTAATTCAATAATTTTACCTTGTGTACTTACCGATGTGTCTCACACACGCATTGACAGCAATGGACAAAATGGCCGGCGTCGTTGAATACACCACCCGGTAAGAAGGAGTTGATTGGTACGCAAAGAATGGCATTAACTTTTCAATGCCTATAAATGCGTACTAATTGCATTTTTGTCCAAAAATACCATTGAATGCGCATTAAATGGCCTTGAACCACATTGAATGGCATTGAACCTATTTTCTAATTTGTTTTGTAAAACGCATTGTATGGCATTGGAGCTGAAAAACCGTTCAACCGCATTAAAAGGCATTAACTAATTTTTTTGCAACTGCATTATCAAGTAGGCAGTTTAATACCTTCACATATGTGCGCATTTAAACGCATTAAACTGAGGCTAGTTTTATCCAATAAAGCGCATTCAATGGCATTTCGGACAAAAATGCAATTAGTACGCATTTAAAAGCATTGAAATGTAAATTTTTTGTAATGCCATTCTATGCGTATCAATCAACTGCTTCTTACCGGGCAGGTAAAATTATTGAATTACGCCGACATTTTCCTCTAATCAAAGGTCGAAAAACCAAGTCCCCTAAGTTTGAGCTTGCTTTCCCTTCTGGCCTTGAAAAAACTTTTGAAAAGTTCTTCCTGTGGCCTCAAAAAGTTTACAAAATTTGTCCTGCAAATTAGAGTATTCTACAGATTTCTTGACCCTCCTGCAACAGCCTTAAAATTTCCGATAAATTTCGGATAATTTTCGCACAAATTTATCCGCACTTGTCTCAAATTTGTTTGGAATGTATCTGGAACTTGTCCTGTTTCATCCGACTTCCATCCGTACAAATATTTCAGGTCCGAAATAAATTCGAATTTATCCGAAAGCTGTCCGAATTTCAGAACCACAAATTATTTTTTGTAAAGTGAAATCCAAATTCGTCCGTTTTCCTTCGAATTATACCCGTAGTAAAAAATGGAATCCGAAATTTAGTCCGAATCATATCTGAAACGGAAACCTAGATCCAAAATTAGCCTCCATCTGTCTCGAATTCGCCCAGAGTATAAAATCTGAAATTATTTTTCGTAATGTGGAATCCCAATTTCGTCCGTTTTCCATCGGATTGTATCCGCAAGAAAAATCAGAACCTGAAATTAGTCTGCATACGGAAAGAATATTGGCACAGTAGACGTACCAGCTACAGTGCAGCAGTTGTACTATAGGCTCGGTACAACTGCTCTCCTGATTTTGGAACAAGAGACGTACCAAAGTAAGGGATAAGCGTATGGGCAGTCTATTCTCGTTAGCTTCGCTTGCCTCGCTCGAGACTCGGAGGTACTCGGCTATACTCGGCCTCCTTCATACACACTTTATATCTTCGCTCGCGCTTGCATTAAATGCGATGACTCGCCACAACAGATTCGGATTCAAGTTTAACACAAATGGAATGAAGACCAAAACGGACGAACTTCAGATTTAACTTTTGATGAGAATAACCCGTGTGGAAATGTGTCCAATTTAGCCCAGTTAATAAGTGGGCGCCAACTTGAACCCACTTGGGCGTCTCGACTAAGAAAAATGAAATTAATTAAAGTACTATATTAATTATACGATAGGCGGAACACAATCTTCCAAAAATATTGCAATTTTTTCAGTTATTCCGGATTCCTAATTATAAAAATTAAAGCTAAGGAAAAGAAAGAATGTTAGCATCCTGTTTGGGCTTATACCGGACATGCCCATCTCCACAGTGGGCGTCCCCATCAAAGTCCCAGTACACTGGATTCGTAGCACATTCATTATACATTTGTACAGTTTTTTTTGCAAATCTGTAATTATTCCGAAAAATTTTCTTGTAACATTATAGTAATATTATCGTGACTTTGTTTTTTCCTTAAAAATTAAAATAGTAAACGCCTATTCACTACGTCTAAAACGAATGTGATTTTAACAACAAACAGCAATATTCATATTAAGTTGCATAGAAATTAGGATTATTTGACAAATTAAAAAAACAAACTACTTTGTATCCTCACGCATTCAATAAATAATACATATTGTTTTCAATGCTTAATAAGTAATTAACAGCAAAATTAATTGTCATTTAAAATGAATAAACATAATAAATTTTTGTTGAATGAATGTTTTAAAAAAATTTCAAAAGGGATGAGAAATCATTGTGTATCCTCAGATTGAGTATATACCCTGGAAAAAATCTGGAACCACCATGTCGAGAGCTTAGAGTAATGGTTAGGGAGCTGGACTCGCGTCCTGTAAGTCATGCGTTCGATTCCCCCCGCGTGCGTGCGAAATTTTATTTCTTATATTTGCGTTCAATTTTAAAAATAACGATTGGTTATAAGAATATCAGTAATATAACTGCGAATAAATTGTGTTCTTAATTAATAATTGTTTTTTAAGACATTTTTTCCCTATTATAGGTTTTAGTTGGGACGAACGTTACAACCCAAAATGGGCCCCACTTAGAAATCTCAATTAGGCCCCAGTTGGGACTTGGGCAAACTATCTGGAACCCAGTCTGGCCCCAGCCGATGTTTCCACACGGGAATGTCTAATTTTTCATTTCGCATATATTCCGGAGAATTGCGCATTAATTTTGGATCAAATTTTATTTTCAGATGTAAATCGGATGAAATCGGACAAATTGCGAAAAGATTTCGTCTAAATTGCGGATCTTTCCAGATTAATTTATACGGTATTTGTCAAAAATCTTATTTTCTTCTCACAAGTGGTAAGACTTCCTGGGTTTAGGTATATAAAGACAGACCTTTCTATTCTCTGTATGTAAGACGAGTAAACATTAACTAGATACATTTCAGACTATTTAAGACTAATTCGGAATATGAATTTTGATCGTACCTGACAATTTCCATACATTACCGGACAAGATCCGGATTGGTAAGTAGAATAAATTTCGGACAAGATCGGATGAAATTGGATTCGAATTTCGAGAAAGCGAATTGAACATATTCCGGATGACACCGGTTCAAATTTGGATGACAAAAACCATCTTGATTTCGGGTAATTCCAGATAATTTCCGGATTGGCAAAAACACTTTGAAACCTACAGATTTCCGATGTGTTCGAATAAAATCCGTATTGAAAGTCTACGTCGGAACGTGATAATGTCGGACAAAAACGGATGAAATCCGGGTTCTAATTTTGAACTCGTCGACCGGACAAATTCCAGACTAAAGGGGATAAGATCCGGATGATAAAAACCGCCTTGATTTCTGAAAATTACAGACAATTTTCGGATCCCGGTAAGAAGGAGTTGATTGAAATTAATTAAAATTATATCGAAAATGTTCAAAAACGACATTGCTTTGCATTAAGGGCATGTGATACTTTACCATAAGAGCAATTTAGCTCACCTAATTATACATTCATAATAATAAATATTTTTAGCGAATAAGAGTCAATAAACCTTCCTCTCATGTACATGAAGGTTTGTTGACTCTTATTAGCTAAAAATATTTATTATTCTGAATGTATAATTGGGAAAACTAAATTGCTCTTATGGTAAAGTATCACATGCCCTTAAAAGTGTTGTGAATTTGAGCTAAATTGTCAACACTTTAATGCAGATCAATTATGTAAAATTAAATCTATATTGAAATGTTGACAATTGTATGTCAAGGAAGGGATTAAATTGACTACAATTTTCACGATCGCCTTCGAGAATTAAGTGGAATTAATTTGACTTCAAATCTATCGCTCTCGTTAGAATTAGTGATTTAACAGAATGGAAACGAGAACAAACGTATGTCGGTATAGTGTATTGAAATGTTCTGTTCAAAAACGACATTGCTTTGGATTAAAAGAGTAGAAAAATTGCCCATATTCCGACTACTTCCTATTCAATTTAATCCACTCCTTTTTACCGGGATGGGAAAGAAAGTGTACGTCAGACCTGGCTAATGTTGGATCAAATCGGTTTAAATTCCAATTGTAATTTCGAAGTCGCAGACCGGACAAGTTGCGGACTCAATCGGATGTAATCCGGATGACAAAAACCACCGTGATTTCGGATAGTTTCAGACAATTTGCGGAGTCCGGAATTTGTCCGCAATTTTAAGCAGGGATAGTTATAAACTTCATCAATACCTGAAATAGTTCAAAATAATTAACCATCATAAATACATGTTTATTGTTATTAGAAAATGTCCATTTCCGTTGAGAAAACCCAAATATAATCTCAAAAGGTCAAAACTTTTGAGCTTTCATGAATACTTGATGATTTTTGGTTGAGAATCTTCATTTATATTGAGAAACCCCAGACATAACCTCGAAAGGTCAAAACTTGTCAGCCTTCATCAATACTTAAGCCTGTTGCAGCATTTCGCGAAAACTTGTAAACAAACACGGAAAAATAGCAAAATCTGTGGAATGCCTTTAAATCCGCCATTGTGTCCACATCTTACCAATACGCGGTGTTTGAGGTCGCAAAAATGATGTGTTTGAAGTGTCGTTTTTTTTATCGACAATATTTTGGTTGTACGACAGGGGCTATCTGCTTATTTTCTGCAAAAAGAAATTTGTTTGGCTAAAAAGTGAATTTTTACAAGTGAGGAGACGCGGGTTGAGGGGTGCGGGTAAACAGTACTTACATTTTGCCAAGTCCCTGTCCGAGCAAAAAAGGCACAAAACTTCACTCCAAGGGTGCGTCACTCACTCAGAAAAATTTTTCGAATCTCGCTATGCACTTCAAAGCCCGAGCACTTACGAAAATCGTGCAAAAAAAAAAGTTTTATAAATCGCGTATTACACATGTGCTAGTTACTTGAATAGTTACTGGACCTGTCAGCTGTTTCGCAGGGTCGCCAATTTACCATTAGTCTAATGGTAAATGGTAAATGGTAGCACATGTGTAGTACGCGGTTTACAAAACTTCTTTTTTTACACGATTTTCGTAAGTGCTCGGGCTTTGAAGTGCATAGCGAGATTTGGAAAATTTTTCTGAGTGAGTGAAGCACCCTTGGAGTGAAGTTTTGTGCCTTTTTTGCTCGGACAGGGACTTGACAAAATGTAAGTACTGTTTACCCGCACCCCTCAACCCGCGTCTCATCACTTGTAAAAATTCACTTTTTAGCCAAACAAATTTCTTTTTGCAGAAAATAAGCAGATAGCCCCTGTCGTACAACCAAAATATTGTCGATAAAAAAAACGACACTTCAAACACATCATTTTTGCGACCTCAAACACCGCGTATTGGTAAGATGTGGAAACAGTGGCGGATTTGAGTAAAGTCTACATTAATTTTTAGTGGTTTGAAAATGCCCTAACACCGTTAATGATTTTTATTTGAAAATGTCCATTCTCGTTGAAAACCTCCTAACATAACCTGAAATAGTTCATACTAGTTAGTTGTCACCTATACTTGGTGGATGATTTTTGGTTGAGAATCTCCAAATGAAAACACAGACATAAAGGCTGATGCAGGAGGGTCGCGAAATATGTAGACGTTACTCTAATTTGCAAGACAACATTTTGACGACTTTTTGAGTTGAAAAAAAGGGCATTTGCAAAGTTTTATCGAGTTCTAAAGGGAAATTAGGGTTTAACTTAGGGGACTTGGTCCGTCATTTTTTTAATTAAGGGCGATGGAATCTGAAAGTAAAAATTGTCAAAAAACTGTCAAAAACTGTCAAAATCTGTGGAAAGATACAAATCTATCAGCTGCTATCAGGTGGATTTGAAATTTTCGAACCAGAGGCAAAAGAGGGAAAATTTAGCGGTTTTAGATATAAAAAATAGAGAGAAGAAATTAATAAGGGGCGCTTAATCATCAGTTTTTCGAAAACTCACTTTTATAGTCCCAAAATTGCGTGTAATTATTTCTTGTCAGAAACGGCGAACATTTTGACTTCCATGATGGAAGAAACTAAATATTGACAGCTGCGACAGTGGCACCCTGTCGTTGGCTTCCTGTTAGAGAAATTCTCCCATTGGTCAATTTAATTCCATTTTGAACCGCGTGCCAAATTACAGTCAATTGCAGAATATCTCTAACAGGAATCAATATTTAGTTTCTTCCATCATGGAAGTCAAAATGTACGCCATTTCTGACAGGAAATAATTAAACGCTATTTTGGGACTATAAAAGTGAGTATTCGACAAACTTATCATCAAGCGCTCCTTATTCATTTCTTCTCTCTATTTTTTTCTATCTAAAATCTATAAATTTTCCATCTTTTGCCTTTGGCTGGAAAAATTCAAGTCCACATGAAAAGTTGACAGAATTAGACACATGCGCAACAAGCGTCTCAAAACAGTGAGTGTCGGGAACCACCCTACACATTAAAAATCAATAAAAAAAAGAAAAAGAACAGATTAAAACCCCTCAAAAAGTGCGTTTATTGTGGAATTATATTATCCTTCTAATAATTTCGACATCCACGCATATTGCAAGCACGAAGTAGTATACCCGGTAAGAAGCAGTTGATTGATACGCATAGAATGGCATTAAAAAACACTTACATTTTAATGCTTTTAAATGCGTACTAATTGCATTTTTGTCCGAAATGCCATTGAATGCGCTTTATTGGATAAAACTAGCCTCAGTTTAATGCGTTTAAATGCACACATATGTGAAGGTATTAAACTGCCTACTTGATAATGCAGTTGCAAAAAAATTAGTTAATGCCTTTTAATGCGGTTGAACGGTATTCCAGCTCCAATGCCATACAATGCTTTTTACAAAACAAAGTAGAAAATAGGTTCAATGCCATTTAATGCGCATTCGATGGTATTTTGGACAAAAATGCAATTAGTACGCATTTAAAGGCATTGAAATGTTAATGCCATTCTATGCGTACCAATCAACTGCTTCTTAGGGTGCCGTCCTATGGTAGCAGAAAACGCAAAGCAGAAAGCAGAAAATCATTAGAGTGAAAGAGAGAGAAAATCTGTCTGTCTCTTTCACTCTTATGATTTTCTACTTTCTACTTTGCGTTTTCTGCCGACATGGGACGGCACCATTACCGGGTAAGGAGACCCGACTCCATCTGCGATTCCGGAAAATTCTGCTAGCATTTTTCCGAACACACTTCCTATAGCATTTTGTCAGAAATCGGCCCAGTTAGAGATCCTAAAAGTAGAGTTGAGACAACTTTACTCTGTTTTTGATTGGTGCAAAATATTGTGGGGTAACCGGAATCGGAAGTTCTAAAATACGCGCGATGATTGGTCAAAAACAGATGCATCGTATATCGATAATCGCGAGTGACGCGGGAAGTTTTAAATATGTCTATAGAACAATACAAATTATAGGCATTTCTGTCGTAACTTCCGATTCCGGTTACCCCATAGCCCAATGGAGGGGGAAAGTTAGCCCAGTAGAGGGGGAAAGTTGTCTCAACTCTACTTTTAGGATCTCTAGGCCCAGTAACGGACCGTAGCGCCTCTTGTGTCAAATTTTTGTAACGTGTGATCCATATGGTTGTTTTTGTAAACACGAGGTTTCCAGTTTTCACACGCGGCTCTACAATCCGTTAAGGTGCAGTCCCATGTCGGCAGAAAACGTCGGCGTAAAGCAGAAAGTCATGAGAGTGAAAGAGAAAAACAGATCTGCCTATCTCTGTCACTCTCATGAGTTTCTGTTTTACGCCGACGTTTTCCGCCGACATGGGACTGCACCATAAGAATAGGTTTATCTCCGAAAGTAATTCTTTTCTATTGCCTTAGCAATTGCCACTTTTGTTGTGTTCCGTGCAGGCGAACATAGTTTCAATTTTTTTAATTCCTCTTAATGCGCGCAGTACACACACTTCATCTGGTGATTTTTAATTCCTTACTTGCATGCTTTATTTTCGATTAATTTAATTCTTTCTAATTCGTTCACAAAATGTGTGCACTTACATAGTTTCTATTCCTCCGTGAGCAACATAAGTTTGGAAATTTTAATTCTTTTGTCATTGTTATTTTTAATTCCATACTTACATGCTTTATTTTCGATTATTTTAATTCCTTCGAATATGTCTACATAAGATGTACACTTGCATAGTTTCTATTCCTCCGTGTGTAATATAACGACGCAGATGACGCAATTCCATGCTGGTTGACAGTTGGCGTCGCAAAATTTTAAATCGGATCATGAAAGTGGTTAAAAATGAGTGATACAGGTAAATGGACACCCCCAGTACCTGATTTATTAAAAAATTGAGGTCTGCACTATTATACGAAAAATTTTGAACGGAAGAATAACTGTTAATTCACGAGGTTCACCAAGATTCACACCGGTGAAGGAAATCTAACCTCTCAAAATACATAATAGTGTCACATGTGAAAAAGATTTTCAAAAGTGTATTTAAAAGTGTATTTCAAAGTGTATTTTCCAAAATGTATTACTTTTCATTAAATAAAATATGAAATAATATAAAATATTCCTCGCAGAGGAAGCTTTGTGTTGAAAAAATGTGAAAAAAATTCCAGTAGAATTAACGGTTTTATTTCTCCTCCGAATACGCTTCCATTTAACTTTCTGAGTCGATTAAAAGGAATAGGTTTTGCTTCTTCAACGTGACTTTCTTTCTATTCCTTCTTTTGCGTTCTTTCCTCTTTTAATTCCTTTCAATACGCTTCCATTAAATTTTTCTAAGTCGACTAAAAAGAATAGATTTTGCTTCTTTTTTCAACTCTTTGGTGGAACTTTCGATAGAGGAAAATTAGCACATGGGAATTCAAATGTTGAATGTTTTTGAATTCTTCTTTTCTTACCGAGAGCGTCTCAAAACAGTGGGTGTCGGGAGACACCCTACACATTAAAAATCAATAAAAAAAAGAAAAAGAACAGATTAAAACCCCTCAAAAAGTGCGTTTATTGTGGAATTGTATTATCCTTCTAATAATTTCGACATACATGCATATTGCAAGTAGGTATA
The DNA here is from genome assembly GCA_900474325.1 of Synergus umbraculus. NCBI lineage: Eukaryota > Metazoa > Arthropoda > Insecta > Hymenoptera > Cynipidae > Synergus > Synergus umbraculus. The sequence goes on from UCOK01008898.1 coordinate 11,545, forward strand.
CTCGAATTACTGTCTGGGTGTTTTAACCCCGTTATTGTTGCGCTCCTGGAATCTGAGTTTTTCTACATGAGAAATTTTCAAATTCCATCAGCCTCAAAAACCTTTTTAATTAATTTTGTTATCGCTTTTTCTTACGTACCGAGCTCGGAAACTGAGTTTCCACAATTGTTCCTCTCACCGCACACTTTTTTTGTGTGCCTGTGTAATTAATACTTGGAGTAAACACTCGATCAGTTTGACCCTCGTACTGACTTCGACCAAAAAGAGCGCTCAAGCGCTTGAAGAACTGACGGTAACCGTAACCTTACAAGTATAGTTCGATGTTGCGTCTATAGGGTAGGTATAGATTGGTCCATAGTTCCAGTTGGCCATAATTTCAATTGGCCACAAAATCACTAAAAGTTACCATAAGTTACTAAATTTTATAAACACTGTTTAAAGTAAAGACTAGAAGGGAGTTAGGTTGGCGAAAGTAACAGCGTTTTAATTGGTTTGTTTCATTAAGATTTTTTCTAATGCGCATTGCCATCTAGTTTCCACCTACACCGGAGTTTTCGAATTTAGTGATGTTGTGGCCAATTGAGATTATGGCCAACTGAAACTATGGACCAATCAATACCTACCCGTATATAGGTTTAGGTAGAGATCCTAAAAGTAGAGTTGAGACAACTTTCACCCTCCATTGGGCTATGGGGTAACCGGAATCGGAAGTTACGACAGAAATGCCTATAATTTGTATTGTTCTATAGACATATTTAAAACTTCCCGCGTCACTCGCGATTATCGATATACGATGCATCTGTTTTTGACCAATCATCGCGCGTATTTTAGAACTTCCGATTCCGGTTACCCCACAATATTTTGCACCAATCAAAAACAGAGTAAAGTTGTCTCAACTCTACTTTTAGGATCTCTAGGTTTAGGGTGGCGTCCCATGATTGCGTTTTGCTTTGCGTTGCTGCGGAGTGCGTTAAATCACTAGCTAGTCACATTGAGTCTGAAAGTTTATGTATCAATCTTAATCATTTTCTAATAGCGTCGTTCCATGTTCCACGCGTTCATTGCTTGTTTAAATATTGATGAATTGGTATAAACAATTAAAGATTTTTTATTGATCTAGAATGTTTTAAATCTACACTGCTATGAAATATTAACAAGATTAATACGAAACAAATTTAGAAACTTAAAAAAATTATTATTGTTTTCTCTTGCAAATATTTTTTGAGGTTAGATCTTCGATTTATAATGCATATATCATATATGTGTCCCAATATATATTTCTTAAGGAACACATATTGAATTAAAAATACCTTATCCTTTACGATGAGTATATTTTTATAGCAATATATAAATATTTGAAGCAAAAATTTGTGTAAAAAATTGTCAATTTACTATTCTCTAAAAGAGTAATTAATAATGAACATATTATTTAAATATTTTGGAAAAGCAGAGCGTCGAATGCGTAAAATTTTCTTCCCAGGTTCCCATGAATGCGTTTCAACGCAAGTGTTATGCGTTGCGGACTTTTTTGACTAATGAGAAAAGGTCTTTAGGTGGATCTTGGGGAAAGAATGTGTTCCTATTTGTTCCTGAATTGCGTTCAAGACGTTCATTGCGTCAAAACGCAATCATGGGAAGGGAATACAATATAACGCATTGGACGCAACGTATTGCATTTCAAAACAGAATATGGAGAGGTTATTTTAAATGTGATAATTACATATAAATAAAAAGTTAAATATTAAATTAAGTTTTTCTTTTCAACGTGAAATATATACTCATCGTAAAGGATGAGGTATTTTTAATTCAATATGTGTTCCTTAAGAAATATATATTGGGACACATATATGATATATGCATTATAAATCGAAGATCTAACCTCAAAGAATATTTGCAAGAGAAAACAATAATAATTTTTTTAAGTTTCTAAATTTGTTTCGTATTAATCTTGTTAATATTTCATAGCAGTGTAGATTTAAAACATTCTAGATCAATAAAAAATCTTTAATTGTTTATATCAATTCATCAATATTTAAACAAGCAATGAACGCGTGGAACATGGAACGACGCTATTAGAAAATGATTAAGGTTGATACATAAACTTTCAGACTCAATGTGACTAGCTAGTGATGGCTAGTGATTTAACGCACTCCGCAGCAACACAAAGCAAAACGCAATCATGGGCCGCCACCCTTAGATAAATTCAGTAGCAAGCTAAGTCATCAATCGTGCATATCCGATTTGCTCCTCAAATACGGTCAAATGGAATTGATGTGCAAATGCACGGCAAAATTGCGATGTTGCAAAAAAGTGTCAATTTCCCCGTCTAAGTCCATCGCCCTTAAAAGAAAATATCGGTGCAAATTCCGATAATCATACCTAGTATACACTATGTAATATGTGTATGTGTTTGTCTGACACACACTATAGGAATTTCAGGTTAGAAAATTTCACTATAGGAAATAGTGATGGAAATTAAAAAGTTAAAAATTTCACTATAGGAATTTCAGGGACCAAGTCCCCTAAGTTCAACCCTAATTTCCCTATAAAACTCGAAAAAACTTTGCAAATTCTCTTTTTTTCCCCTCAAAAAGTCGACAAAGTTTTTACTTGCAGATTAGAGTGATATCGCAGACTTCATTATCTTTTTGTACCCTCCTGCATCAGCCATAACCTCAAAAAGCTAAAAGTTTTTATCAGTCATATTTTAATACTTGATGATTTTTATTTTAAAATATCCATTTCCGTTGAGAAAACTCCAACGTTACCTCAAATAGTCCAAACTACTTCCCAGTGGGCAAAAAAACATGGACATCCTGTGGACGTCTTAAAGACATACTTAAGACGTTCATATCAGTTCAATTGATGTCCAAAAGACGTCTTATGTTTTAAAGACTGAGGGTCGCGCCCCGTGATTGCGTTGCGTCATAATGAGAGAGAAAGAGACAAAAGTATACTTCTGTCTCTTTCTCTCTCATCATGACGCAACGCAAAACGCAATCATGGGACGTAACCCTCACATGGACGTCTTAAGGATGTTTTCAAGGCTGATGCACGAGGGTACCAGAAGACGGTGAAATCTGCGATGTGTCTCTAATCTGCAAGTCAAAATTTTGTCGACTTTTTGAGAAGAAAATAAGGGCATTTGCAAAGTTTTTTCAAGTTCTAAAGGGAAATTAGGGTTGAACTTAGGGGACTTGGTCCCTGAAATTTCTATACTGATATTCCTAACTATTTAATTTCCATCACTATTTCCTATAGTGAAATTTCCTCACCTGAAATTCCTGTAGTGTGTGTCAGACAAACACATACACATTTTGACAGGATGGTCGGCGTCGGAGTGTATACAAGGTATGCTTATCGGAAATGCACTGATATTTTCTTTTAATTAAAAAAATGATGGACCAAGTCCCACAAGTTAAACCATAATTTCTCTTTAGACTTCGAAAAAACTTTGCAAATGTCCTTTTTTCCCCTCAAAAAATCGACAAAATTTTATCCTGCAGATTAGAGTAACGTCTACATATTTCGCGACGCTCCTGCATTCAAATTCCAGCCTTAAGGCTGATGGAATTTGAAAATTTCTCATGTAGAAAAACTCAGATCTCAGGGGCGCAACAATAACGGGGTTAGGACACCCAGACAGTAATTCGAGTATACCTACACTGAAAAAAATTTGGTACAGTTGCTGTTCCATGTGGTAGAGATGTTGCGTTAAATGCGAGAAGAGTTGCGCCACTTACATTTGGACTCGCTGCGTTCTCACTGTGAGACAGCAGTGCTCCTTTTTGATAGAGCAGTTGACAGTACTGGAAGGAATACAGCGCTCCTTCCGGCAGAGGGAGAGAGTTTCTCCAAAAAAAAGTATAGCTGCTAACCTAAAACGGCGCTGCAGTCACCCTTTATTGTGGTGAGGGACGAGAACTAGAGGTAGTACTGTATCTCTACCAAATTTTTTTCAGTGTACTTGCAATATGTATGGATGTCGAAATTATTAGAAGAATAATACAATTCCACATTAAACGCACTTTTTGAGGGGTTTTAATCTGTTCTTTTTCTTTTTTTTTATTGAATCTTAATGTGTAGGGTGTATTCAAAATCGAATTAAATTTACTAATGTGAGAATTTCTCTAGCAGGAAGCCAACAAGTGCTGCACGCGCAGTCTATGTCCGTGTGAAATAAGTAGGAGATCGTAATGATTGCGCGCGCAGCAAATTCTCCTCTTCTGAGTTTGAAAACCCGAAGATGTACGATTGCCTTCGGAAAACTTCGGGCGGTCTATGCTATTTATATCTCCTAGATTCACATATGAAGGAAAATTGAAGAAATTTCGATTTTAATATTTCGATGCGTTCTGATGTTGAGGTTAGGTTCTTCAGGTGGAGAATATTAATATTAATAATATTATATATATTATTAATGTTAATATTAGGATTATATTATAATAAAATAAATTAAAATATTCATTTATTTCTATTTGGATCTGCAAATTGAATTAAATTCAAGAAATTGGTTATTGCTTCCTCATAGAGGAAGCTTTGTAG
>UCOK01008899.1:0-74505 GCA_900474325.1 Synergus umbraculus
CTTTATAATATAACGAAAAACTTTTAAATTCCTTAAAATATATAAAATCTTTAAAAATTTTTCAAAACTTTTCAAAATTCCACAAAAAAATGATTTTAATCGTTTTTGTGGATTTTTAAGGGATTTCAAGGGGTTTTTTGGAGTTTTAAGAAATTTTAACGTATTTCGAAGGTTTTCCTGACATTTTTTTGCACCATTAGTTTGTTTTTCTTCTTTCAACTTCAAGTCATTCAAAAGCCAATCAGGTTTGCAACAACAATGTATGCGAGATTTTCGAGATATATCGTGACAACACTTTTTTAAGATAGGATCATGATCTAAAGAAAATCAGAAAAAGCTACTTATACAATTCTTTTAAAGATAATTTTTAGCTCTAAAAGGCTTCCTCTTCTCAAGGATCGATTGCAACACGAAAGAGGAAAAACAGTACCAAAGCTGTTAATGTTAATGGACCTTACCTCTGGATTTTTCGCCATTTGACCAAGATGATCATCTGTGGTGTACCAGCCCATAAAAATCGGGATGAAGCTTATGAGAGCCGGAAGCACCCAGGTACAGCCGAGCATACATCCTACTGTGCCTTGTCTCATGATGACAGTGTACTCCAGTGGACTGACTATGGCATAGTACCTGTCCACACTGATGCAGCAGAGATGAAGTATGGATGCTGTCGAGAAGTATACGTCCAGAGAGCACCAGACATCGCACATGAATCTTCCAAAAAGCCACCTTCCACCCGAAAGCTCTACCGAGGCATTAAAGGTCATTGCACAAACAGCCACTAAAAGGTCGGCAGCTGCTAGACTGACAACATAGCAATTAGTCACAACTCTCAGTCTTCGATGTCGTTGAACACTTGCGATCACTAATGCATTTCCGAGAATTGCCGCCGTGATGATAATGCCCATGATGATTCCTTTCACCACCACGACGAAGAGATTCACGTTTTCCGGAAGGTTCTCCACTGTTGGATTTTCTGCCGGAACTGTTGTGACGTTGTTCGAAGTACCATTTGTTGCGTTTCCAGATGTTGGAAGGGGGTCCAATCTGATCGGTAAAGTCGTCGTCACCGTGGCCATGACATTCAACATTTTCCGAATTTATTCGGGGATCTTGGGGGTGCGAAAGGGTTCGTGGATTCATGTCATGATTTACGGTGTTTTGCCTCCAAGTCGGATTACTTATAAACGGTCGTTGCATTTTGGTTGGTTAATTTTGACAGAGTCGCACTGCCAAGTTGGAGTGAATTTTAACCGAGACATTTTGAGGAATAATTTTTAAGAAGAGATGGGAGTTCATCCAATGGTAGTCAGCCTTGTCAGTATTCCGCGATCTAAGAAGAACAGTCATGAGTGAGAGCTGGTAATTAGTAAGTAAAAAAAATTATACATAAAGTGGGACAAAAATATGCTCTCCTTTTTTTGATCATTAATTACTGCCCAGCTCTAGTCAATGAATATAGGGTATGTTCGATTGAATAATAGAAACTTTACAAATGAATGAGGATGAAAATAAGTCTAAATAATGATTCTTAATGGGTTTGAATAACGTGCGTAATTTCCAACGAATTCATTAATATTTCAGACACGGTCTCCCAATGTCATACTATTTTATACCAATCTTCCGTTTCGCTTGTTTCTCGAGTACATTTCCTCTCAAATTGCCCTTAACTGGACTTTGTATTTTATATTTAATCATGTTAACTAATAATTAAATACAGACTTGTCATTTAAATTAATGTTACATAATGAAAGGTCACACATGTCGAGAGTTTTAGTTCACTATAGCTTTTAGCGGACTTTGGTAATCAATTACTATTCACGAATCGTAAAAGTTGCCGAGTAGATAATGCAACATGCACTCTGCGCCATCCGGCCATTAATTAATTAAATTACAGTCACAATTTACCAGGCGCGAAGATTGGTGTTGGAAAATTGAATAAACAAGTGTTATATTCAGCATAATTAAAAGTCTAAGAACGTAAAGTGTTAATTCCTTAGCAGATGTTCTTCTTTCGATGACCGTTGAAGCGATTTTAATTTACAGTAGCGAACCGCACGTAATTGCTGAGGAAAGGACATGGGCGCTTTTAATAATTACAGAGCTCTCTGTCCTCCAGGTGGTGCGCTTTATGAAGCATGTATAATGTATTAAAAAAAGGAGGTTAACGACTTTTGCCATAGACTATAAGAAATATCGTGGAAAAGCGGGACGAAACATCTTTGAAATATTATTGATCTAGTTTATTATTTTTATCTACTCAAGTACCACCCTGGAGCCTTCTATTTCTCCACTTATTTCACTTCCTGGTTCGTTCGACTCTTCATAATTTCGATAAAAATGAGAAAACCGAGTCTTTTCAAATACTGCTTTCGAAATATGCCAATTTTATGCCATTTTATTCTCTATTTTGAGAATCAATCGCGTTGCACTTTAGGAGACGCTATAAATAACCAGTTTTATATTCACGTGAGATTCATATGAGATTCACATTAACTAGGGACAGATAAAAAAAGATGAGCTTTTCATTTCCTGTCTTTGCCTGCAACGGTCACAGTGATGGGCCGTTAGTCGTTGAAGCGAATTACTAGCTATTAACGATCCTTTTACTGTCGAGAAAACTGCAACTTTGAAGAATAAAGAGAGGAGAAAAGGAAAAAGGGCAGACACCTATCTATATAATTATCCACCCTGGTTCATTAGCGCTTTCCCTTTCTTTATATTTATAATTGAATTTTCCTTTAAATTAAAAAGAAGATACTTCACATTTATTTCTTCTATTTACATAAATATTAGGGTGAGTCGAAAAAAACAAATTTTAAAAATTGAAACTAAAGTTTTTGGATATTGCTTTACTGCTCTATTAGAATTGACGCTAATGTAGTTACTTATGGTGTCTGCCTGACTGGAACACAATAAATAAGTCAATAAAATATACTACTTTCTCGATCAATATCGACAGAATACCTCTAATTTAGACAATTTTATTAAGAAAATTATTAACTTTTCACAAAGAATCAAAAATCCATTATATATAGAAAAAGAATGATTTTAAATTACAAATTTTTTACCCTAGGAAATTATTAATAAAATCTGAAAATACTCAGCTCTATTTCAACCATGTGCTGCATCAATCACGTCCCTTCCATACATGTTTGAATTCCCGCTGTAATGTGAAATCCAATCAAGCGTGAGATTTTGCACCTCAGGTACAAATTAGAGTTAAAAATTGAATTAAATTTTAATCAGTCTCGTAAATTTAATTTGATTTTTATTTCCGATCTAAATACTATTTTATTAAATAATAATTCCAGATAAATCGCGTAGAATAAATGGAATCGTGATTCCATTCATCTCTTCCTCGATATGGATTTAATTTAATTCTTTGATTTCATTTTCAAGATTTAGTTTCCTCTGGAAAAATATATTGGTCCAGATATGAGTTGGGGCAAACCCTCAATTCTTTGGCCTTTGAGAAATACGGCTGTCGAACAATGGCGAGTATTGCATCTTACGAAAAGTTCTATTGAATTGAAAATAATAAATATATAGAAATAACACACGAAAGTGTGAGAAAATTTTGGATGTCGAGATGATTCATTGTTATTGAGAAAACTTGAAAGATGGCTTACTAATGATAAACGACAAAAGAATCTAATTTTTCAAACAAAGAATTGAAAGAATAATAATTTCTTATGATGGGAAAAGTTCAATTTATACAAATTAAAGTTAGAGATTTGCGATTCTTGTCAGACTGACAATTTTATTTTCAAAAGGGATTGATGAATCGAGAATAATTGCAGCGGGCTTTTAATAGAACTCGAATCATCGGTGAAATAATTTCTTTTGTTGGAAGGAGAATTTGCTCGGAGATTTAAAAGTGAAGATTACATTGACGGAAGCTCGGTTGCGAAGAGGATTAAAACTTTAATGTGCAACTTACGTTCCAGAATCAATATTCGGTTCTTGTGTTTTAAAGGGAAAATTTTAGCTTCTGATTTTACAAAACTGTAAAATTGAAACCCTAGTACATAAAAAACATTTTAGATCCAAAATTTTAAAAGGAAGTAATTCAATTTCTCACGGGAATATAATTTTTTAATTTTTTCTTTCTTTTTTTACGCTCGCTTAATTTGTGATAGTTTTTTCTTTTTCGAACTTTTACTTTCCGCGTGATTAATTAGAAAAAAAAAAATATGTGAAACTCGATTCCCTGAAATTGAAAGAAAATGAAGAAAAGAAACGTTAACAGTTTGCTGAATCGATATCATTTCTTATTTTCAACATGCTTGTCTCTCAGTTTTTTATAAGAAAGATAAAAAGTCACGCACGCGAAACAAGGTATTGTTTGCTTTTTCATTTTTCTATTAAAAAAGTGAAATAGTTCAAATAGCGTTCTAAAAATGGATACAAAAATGATAACTAATATCCCTTATCATTTGTTAATATAGTGCAGTAAATAAATATTTAATTAAATAAGAGAGTTGAAGCCTTTTCCTGACAAAATCCAATCAGCTAAGTTTATTTCGGCTGGATCCGGTTCCCCTCATTATATTATATAATGCATAATTTTTTCCGATAATTGCATAATAATTTTTCTAGTCAGTAATTGTTGTCAAGAAGTATATTTAATCTACTTAATGAAATATTTCACGAATTGTACAATTATAATAGTAAATATGAATACAAACTCTAAGCAGTAAAACCTTTGAAGAGTTTCCAGAGAAGACAAGCGCGACAAAGATTTTTTAATGACTTAACATAAATAATAATTAAATTATAGTTATATAATTAGACACAGACATTGATATTATATGAAAATAATAAAAATATCCTCTCGAAAAGCCCGGAAAAGTAAAAAATCCAAGTTGAAATAAATTACAATAATAAAAAAATAGAACAATAGAAGATGCATTTATACAGAAAGTCATATTTCTTTAAACTTGAATGAGGAATTCAGGGTCGTAGGTAATACAAGAGAAACGGAAGAATTAGTTCCAAAAGAAGAAAGAGCACGTGACATGCTTTTCAACGTAAAACTCACAGACCACGCTCTCTTTTCAGAATCAGCGAATGCAGATGAAAAAATTCCTTAATTTGTAACTCCAATTAAAAATTTAAACAATATTTCTTTCAAGTGACTGGGAGAATGTTTCATTAAGAAGTTATTTTTTTTTTGCAACACGCACGATTTTTGTCCCTGTTTTGATAAGTGCTTACTATATCGCGGGTCTACGAGCACTTTCTCATTCATGATTCACGCACCGACGTTTGTATATTTTCGAGAGTACATATGATACGGGGGTGGTGTATTTAAGCCAATGCCGCCGATCAGACTGACTACCCTGACTGCTGTTCTGATAGAGAGCTTCCAGCTCTTTCCAGGACTGGCGCCACGTTCGCCAAAAACAAGGGATGAAGACGAAGAGTAAGAGAAAGAGAGAAAAGGGAAGCGATAGTACTAAGGGTGTTTTTGGTGGTAAAGGGGGTAAAGGGGGCGGAAGGATTGAGGAGGGAGAAGTGGATAAGGTGGAGAAGGAATAGTAGCGATAGGTCCGTTTCCACCAAACTTTCTCTAGTTCTCGTTGCAATTATCACAGTAATTGAATCAGTCGAGAACCAAGATAAATCAAGCGTAATTTTATTCGCGCGAATATTTTTCGGATAGCACTTCCGCCTCCAAATAGACTCTTATTTCAGCTTTATCTTAATTACTCCTGGGGTATTCCCTGCAGATATGACCTTGATAATTACCAGATCCTCAATGAACATCAGCACCAACTGTTGATTTAAAAAAAAAAAGTGTGAAATTTAATTTGAGCTGGCAAAGTATCTTAATTGTACCATTTAACATTTTACTTGTGAAACAAGGGAAACACTGGATAGCTTCTTATCCACGTAAAAAGTAAAATAATTTATTGTTTCACAGCTGTCAAGGATCACCCGACGTTTTCCATTCGCCCTTTTGCTTTCCCTTGTAAGTGTCTTCTTGAAACTGTTAAAACAAGGGGAACTAGATATATTGCAAGAGATTTAACCATAACGGAAAAAAATTGCTTTTTAAAAACGTATTCTTCATTACATGATATCAATATTTTCTAATGCAAATTTCAGGGGTAAAAACACGTAGAAAAATTAATCTATTAAGTTTGTATTCCAGCAGAATAAATCTGTAGATTTCCTATAGGTTTTTTTATAGATTCTAAAGGCATTTAGATATTTTTTTATACCTTTTCTCTTTTAGGACCGCAACTTTGACAATTAATATAAAAAGGGCTTATAAAAGGCAAAGTTCTCGTTAAATCTGATTAACGTCAGTAGGCAGAGACATAAAGGCATTAATCTCGTTTACGCAACAGATATTGCAGCCTTACATAAGAGGATATAGCCGAGGATATATTTTTTTATAGTATATATATGTAACCAGTATAACCATATCACCCACATATTGTTTGCGGAGGAGAAAGGTATGTAAAGACGAGGGTGCAAAATTCTATAACGTGTTGCTATGTTATATATTTTGCTGCGCTTATGAAAGCCACTCTAAATTAAACAAGTTGTTTTCTCTAGAGAACACGAATACTGCGTAGGAATTTAAGAAGAAAGAATTAATTAAACGAATAAATTTTAGTTTTTGCCGTCGTATTATACCAATCGGCATATGACTGAAGTCCACACATGGAGAACGTAAATGGTCCGAAAAAAGTATACATATAGTCAAAACGGCGGCAAACATCGGAAGTAGTAGACTAAACATTGAGAAGGTCGTGTAGTTTACTCGTCAAATATAGGATTTTCAAGGGGGTGACCGATTAGCCTCACTGAAATGGTTACAACGGAATAAGGGTCATGTGTAATCGATGCCGCGACATGCCACGCGGCATGCCTCGCGAGGGCTGACCTTGAATCCCACTGAAAACTTGACGGCACGAAGCTGCTTCACACACACTCATTTTCATCTGCACATAGTTTTTTTTTTATTATTTTATCAACTATTTGACATTGTAATTTTAACATTGACATTGTAATCAACAACGTACGCGTCATCCATAATTAATTGTAAGTACTACTGTGTTAATCACCCTGTGTCAGGGTCAACAGCGTTTGTCGACTTGTGTCAACATTGTTAAATATGCAGATTCTACTCTTTTTCCTAAAACAAAAAGTATACATAATTAACAAATACTGAATGTGAAATTACTCTCTGTAAGCTCTTCTTTATCCTGTAAAGTGTCACTTTTGGTCCTTACAGTTGTCATTTTTGCCTCTTCATATGATTTTGAAGATAAAAAGATGTTCTGAGCAAGTCAGGATTTTCTAAGAAAAATGTTAGTTGAAGAAAGAAAATCTGATTTTTAAAGCGCATAAGCGGCCTTGAAAGGAAATATTCAGTAGTGATGGTGTTTTCATAAGACTTTCTTTTTCGAATTGGAAATAATATTATCTTCCCGAGGCAAGAAAGCATTTTGCATATTTTACACGTTTCAACTTTTTCGATTTGTTCAGGAGTAAACATCAAATATTTTTTCATTTTTATATCCTAACTTTAATAATAACTTATCCTGAAAATAAATGTTAATTCTTCTGGAAAAATATAAAAATTAAGACAGATAACAGAATATTTCCTTGTTAATTTAAATTTAGTTCGTTTCGCGCCAAGTCGACTTTTAACGCGGAAAAGCGATTATAATGGCGCCATCTCTGTCTGAATTCAAGAAAATCATTTTCAATCAATAAACAAAGAGCTTGGCTAGCAATTGCTAACAACAGCAGCTAACAATGAGGAGATCTCGCTCTCTGGCGACATTTTCCGGAAACTTCTGCCCGAAAGCTCAAATTCAAGGGTAGGAAAATCCTACTTATCTCCCACAGGATTCTTACATTTCGTATTTTTTCACAGATTTTTGTTCTTTTGAATTAAAAAGGCTTTCATGCTGAGGTACATACACTTCAGAGAAAGAAAACGTGTTTTTAATAATCGATTGTTGAATGTAATAAACATTTAAAAATGAAATATCTTAAATTTTAATTAGAAACAATCGTTTTAAAAAAATGCAGTTTTTAGAATGAAAGTTACCTCGATTTGAATACCCTATCAATTGTTGGTAATCAGTTTCTTTTACCTAGATATATTGCAATAAAATATCCTAGATAAGTACCAATGAGTGATAAACTATTAAAAGTTATCTACCAACCAATATTTATTCTAAAGAACACAATTTTTTAAATAATCGTTTTTTGATAATAAAAAAATAGAATACTTTCTTGTATTGCGAAGAGAGTGTAACAATTATATTTAATGATTATTTTTATACAGCCAACCATAGTTACAATAAAAAATCGCTATATCAGTTGATCCAACTGTGAATAAACAACCAATAAAAAAAAACCGTATAATTTATTATGGAAGAGGACCATTTTAGGGTTTCGTAACCCCAGGCAGACACCCAACCTTTTACGCTCGGTCGAATGTCCCTCCGTCGTTTTCCGCTCCTAAAATCTAAGGCATTTGTGGTAGTGGGTTGAAATTTTGCATGAATATTTATCAATCGTATATTTCAAGAAAAAGTAACTTAGAACTGAAAAATGTTGAATATACTGAGAAAAACATCTTTTCTACCATTGCTGGGAATTTGTTGCAGTTTAAAAGTTAATTTACCTTTGTAAATCTTTCTAAAAATATTTAATTATATAAAATAGTCTTAAATAGCCTACGAAGTCCTTTTTTCAAGATTTTTTGGCGCAGTATGTTCGTCACTCACTTCTGAACTGAAAATATCGGTTTGCTCGTCATTGTCTGGCTAAAAATAACCGTTACTACTGAAATCTTTTAAACTTCATTTTCCTTTGCGTTGTTACCGCTGATATTGTCAAAATAATATTTATAATATTCAAATAGACTACAATTTAATACTGAAATCAGAGAAACTTGATGTTACAGCTGTTCATTTGTCAGCGGAATGAGACAAGATTTTTCAGTGGAGACATGTAGTTATCGTGAAACCGAGAGAAAGATAGTTCCAATAAAGTACTCGCTAAAGGCGTTAGGGCGTTACATAAATAAATTGAATCTGTCTCCTCTCATTTCTTTTAGTCTCTGTTTGCCAGTCTGCTTACTCACAATTTCAACTGTCTTGATTTAGTGTCCTGGGAATCCTTGGGACTGGAATTCTGATGAATAGGCCCCTTATCATAAAGCAGCTGAACGATTGCTTTATTCGTGTCAAGTTCTTGCATTCTTGCCAAATACATTATTCTTAACCATTTTCTTATATACATCTTCACCATTTTTTTTGTATTTAGATCATTTCTGTATTTAGATCATGTTTTATATTTTCATTGTTTTTTATTCTCTCGCGAAATCAATTCTAATTTTGTCAACTCTCTACTGGGCTCCGCGTTCCATTCTAGCGTAAATTTTATTCGCGAGAATAGTGGAGGGGTATAAATTGATATGATAGAAGACTGGGAAAAAATACAGGGTTTAAGAGAAAGAAGCAAGAATGGAGAAGATGGAGAATGGAAGTCGATGTATTTCTACCCAGGCGGAATAGATATACATATCCAGGTCCTAGATAAAAATCTCTCGCCGATATTACATGAGTCTCCGAAACGGCTCTCAGGAGACTTATATTGTTATTGGTGAATTCTTCTAGCCTGAATTTATCAATAGATATCACCTTCTTATAGAATGTTTCTTCAACTTCTTTTTTTGCAATCTATTTTTTAAGAAAATATAAAAGTAACTCTTTGATTTGTACATGATACTTGATTGATTGACTTGTATATATTTCTACTGATAGTTCAATATGAAGTTGTGATGTAGGTAGTCGAGTTTTAAGGCTTCGATTTATATTCTCCTATCGAGCGCTCCAGATTGAACCGATAGTGATAAGTGACTCCCGGTTGTTCATGTATTATTGTTGCTGCAATGCGCAAACAGAACTAGATTTCTTGAAAATAAAAAATGTGAATACAAACTTTGAAACTTGCACGGACACGAACACCGACGATTCGAAAAGAATACGCGGTGCGGAAAGATACAGAGTCGATCGATTGAACGAAAAGAGGAGAGACCGGAGAAACCTGCATTGCACGGAAAGTATTTCGTGTCCCAGAAAATAACGATTCTGCCAGCGAACAGGTGAGTTACAAATGTAAGAATAAGAAAAAACGTACGACACTCCTTCAGCAGAGATAGAAAATCACTGTTTCGACAGAACAATCGTGAAAAGTGCTGCCGTTGTGTTCTTCATCAAAGAAGATAAGTAAACAGCGCTTGTTTATTATCTCCCCAGCACATACTTTAAATTGTGCTCATCCTTAGCAAACTTTAATATTCTGCTGCTGGTGAAAAAAGTTTTAAACTCGGATATTGCGTGATAAATTTTCTCGATGTAAAAAAAAAGCGCTTATCACCGAAAATTGTGACATGATATTTACTTTAATTTAAATTCATATATTCAACCCCTGAATATGCTCTTACATATAAAATGACGTACATATTTTATTTAATACTAAAAAAAATATACTGACCTACAAATTTTCCTTTCAACTAGAAAAAAAAAGCTCTAGTATTTTTTTTTTCTCTATAATGAGCTAGCCTTTTGAAGTATTATAGCTTGTGCGAACTACTTACCTATTATCTATTTCTGGAGCTTAATGGATTTTATGATTTTTGCAAAGAATTAAAAAATTATAATAGATGAAAGAAAATCTAATTTTATTGATTGAATAGAAGCAATATTTCAGTAGATTAACCATCAGAAATTCGTTGTAAACGTCTAATTATGAAAAGTCAAGAGCCAAAAAAAAAGGAACTTCCTGCTGGCACTAGTCTTTTATGACCCAGAAATGTCAGATGCACACTGCCTCTATCTGACATACGAATTCGATTTTGAAAAGACTTGGGAGAAGTTCGAACATATTTATTCAAGTTATTTATTATTTTTCCAATTATTTTTCCAATACACTCTTCAATATCAAAAAGCTTCCCTCTAAATTTGAATAATTGAAAATTGAGAGAATTTTGGAAGAATAAATGATTATCGAATTCCAAGAAATGAAGAAAGTTGAATAATTGATTTTCTTTCACAATTTTAAATAATAAAAGACATAATGTGATAGAATAGGTATAAAGTGAAATTGAAAAATTTAGTAGATCAAGTTTTTCACAATGGAGATGCGATAAGATTGATGAGGTGAATAAAAAGGGTTTATATATAATACTTTACCTGGATTATTTGTTTCTTCTTCTGCAGCCGGATTTTTCATCTAATGGAAATGTTTTGCAAAAGAATAAGTTTCAATGTTCAATTTACAAAGTTTAACACACGAAATGGAGTATAATAAAGTAACAGAAGAATTCCAAAGGAAATAAATTGAATACTAATAATCAAAATGTTTTATTTTGGTAAGAAATATGAATATAAAATTTTCACTTGATAAAAAAGGGGATTATGACAAGATTGGAATTAAAATGAGAGTAATCAAATGATCGACGACGGCGCTTTATTTAATTCACGATTTTCTTTTCTTGTCCAAATGCCGTGAGTATTTCCATTACATTGGTCGTACATGACTAGAAGAAATGAATTCTGTTCGCAGATTTCCTTTTTTTGAGTTTAATTACGAAAGCCCGCTTGGCTACATATCTTATTCATACGTGCGTATAATATTCGGGGATCCTTATGAGAAATTACATAAACAATCAATGACGTGTTAAAAACTTTTGTTATTTCTCTTTTCGTGAACATTCTGCTTAACTATACGTTTACATCCATTAGCAACATCTCAGCATCCTCTTAACAAATCGACAAACATAAAAAAACGTATAGATTCTCCATGAATCAAATGATACATTTATAAACCCACATTTCATGACATAATCGTCTTTCAAATGTCGAGCATAAGTTTTCCAAGTCTTTTCGAGTGCTACTGATGCAAGAAAGAAGCTGCTATGTTGCCAGGAATTACGAGAAATGGCCTCTCTCAGCTTTTTTGATACTCGGAAATATGTACGCATTCGAATCCGATATAAACTCATTTTGATTGTTGATACGCAGGCTAATTATGACGTGGTCCAGATTATGCGCTGCTAAATGGACTGGGTCGACATTATATTTACAATCTATTTACAAGTTTATCGCTTTACGACTTTTACGACGGATCTCCTCTCCAACCAAAAAGATACTCGTACAAAATTACAAATCGAAAAATTCGCTCAAGCTCGATATATAACAATATAATAATACAATAGTTATGTACAAAAGAAATACGTAAAAATATATTATCAATATATATTTTTCATTTATTTATATTTATGTACAACTTCTTGCTATTCCTAGGGATTATCTAAATAATTAAATCGCGATAGTTCGACGCGGGTACGTATTCACAACAGTGAAACTAAAATTAACGCGAAAGAACAAAGGGAGCCTATTTGCTATCGTTTTCTGTGCTTTCTTTCTAAATTTCCTCTCTTTTATATATTTTTACCCTCTTTCTTCTTCTTTCTATATATGATTAGCATCGAATCCAATCAGCAACGGAATTGGAATTGACTCCCTCGTTCAAAGTCGTGGGAAGAGATCCGGCGTTCAGTTAATAAATGTCCATTAACAAATAGACATTCATGTAAAGATTTTCAGTACCATTTGTATAAGACTCGCTAACAATTAATTTCTACACATGGGGTTGAAATTTCGAAAAGGCCTGGAGAAGTATATTGGAAGGGAACTCGTGTGTCATTACACACACACACACACACACAAATTACACACACACAATTCTCACTTAAATTTATTACTAGTAATTTTGTGCATTGACAAAAAATTCTCAGAAAACTCTTTATTTTATATATTCAACATTTAACCAACATCTAAAATCTTTTTGTAACAATATTCAGTAATAATTTTCAACAAAATTTAAACTCTAAACAGTGTAACTAATAAAACAATTTTCTGCATGAAACAATAATTTTTATGCATCCAATAATAATTATGAATCGTGTTTATTGGATATTGGGTAGAGGGATTAATTCCAGTCAAATTTATCTCGCTTTACTCTCATTCTTCTGTTTATAGGCGGACTATAAAAAATTCACAGATCCTATAAAACTTTTTCCTTTCTTTTTCCAGTTTGAAATTCCTGGCGTGAAATTAAATTTTTTTTCATTTTACTTCTCACACCGTCGAGTATTTTCCTTTTATAATATCAAGAAAAAAGAAAGTTTCATGGGAAAATATCTACTTCAAGGATTCATTCTCGTATTTCTTACAATATTATAGATACACACAAGAGGCGTGATAGAATTTCATTCCGATAACGTTCACTGTTTTCAATTCTTCCTCTCAACCACGACATCACCGTTGAGCATTTCATCACACATGATTATACGCGATTACTATTTTCTATTTGTTCACATTTAAAATTTAAAAAAGAAACTACTCGTAAAAAAGAGAGATTAAATAATATTCGATTGAAGAATGCGCAAAACATATTCAATACAAATACAAATTACAAATTTCCAGAAGGAATTTTGATCACTAGTAAAAATGCAATGTGCATTTTCAAAAACAATATCTTAGGCCCCAGGCATCGTTTTCACTTAATCTCGAATAAATGACTGGTCAAAATAATATATTAGATAAAAATGATACAATAAAAATGGACGATAATGAATTTCGAAAAATGAAAAATAAAGTTAGAACCATTGAGCATTACGAGTAATTGTGTCGAAACAGGGCGCCATTTTACTCAGGGCTGTATGGAAAAATGTCCTTTTAATTCGAGCCCATCACATTGTTTCGATCAACAGAGAGCAAGACCCTACTGTTATTTTCTCACGAAACGCGTCGTTGGCTATAAAGCTACTTTGGCAATATACGATTATAAGCTAATGCGCAAACATCGCGAATATTTATTTTGGCAATACTAGTGAATCGGGAATTTTCGTTTCACGATTTTCAGGAGTAGATTTTTGGATTAGGATAACGAGGGGTTTAGGATTCCTTAAAATCTAAATTTGGTTTCGTCTCAAAGGCTGCTCCCATATTCACTCGATCTTCGTCTGTCGATGTTCTTAATATATGTCTCGGAATATACGCTCTTCGTTCGGTCGTCGAACCTGCAAATTGTCAAAAAAACTAATAAACAAAATATTTTAATACTTTTTTCTGGTTAAGATACAAAAATGAGATCTTTTTCATGAAAATAAATAAAGGATTGCTTCCTACGAAAAATTAAATAAAATATTACTAGGTCTACAAGGTTTATTATATAATAGGCCTCACAGTTGAAAAATCAGACAGTTATGCAATATGAGGAGTAAAAAAAAGTTTGTTGCTGTGGTTTTTCTAAAGCGGCTAACAAGATAAACTAAAGAAATACAATTATTTATTCTAGAGTTTGTGCACGAGTCAATTTTGACAAGTGAAAAAGAATATATCTACAGATTTCGAAATTATTTTTCGACTCGAGCAGCGGAATGTTCCTAAACATAAAAGAACCGAATTCATGCATACCTAGAAGATCGTGTCAGATCAAATCGTACCTTAGCGACGGCCGCCGGAAGTCAAGGGCCTCTAAATCGGAGGGTTCGTTTCTGCATAGTGAACAAAAAGCGCACTGCAGTGTATTCCGGAACGCCTCCCGGAAGTCCCGATTAAAGTACGCATATATCAGCGGATTGAGTGCAGAGTTTGTGTACCCGATCCAGAAAAGTAACGCAATGACAACGTTAGGAGTTTCGCAAGCGTCACCACACAAACTTGTGCTTACATACCACAAGAAAAATGGCAGCCAACAAAGTATAAATGTCCCCATAATAATACCCAGGGTTCTTGCAGCTTTGTGCTCCCTCTTCATCTTCATAATATTCTTATCCTTCGTTGGCGTATGCAGATGATCTGTGCTGATTTCGTTGAGCGTTAAAGTTTTCGACGATCCCCCACTATTCAGTTCCCCATTAATATTATTCAAGTCTTTGCTCGGCCGATGACTAAGCAACATTGCATTTCCCATTCGGCTATGCATTTGCTTCTCCTGGGCATTGGCTTCCCTAAATATTGACAGATAGGTCAGACACATGATCGTGCAGGGAATCCAGAAGGATATGCTTGATGAGAGAATTGCGTATCCCTTATTAACTTTAAATTCACACTTATCAGGATGCTCATGACGGAATTTGCTATTTTGCGGTGTGGTATACCACTCGTTGAAGATTGGCACAAACGATATGATTGCTGGAGAAAGCCAACAGGCCAACAACATGTAAGCCACTACTTTTTTAGTCATGTTGATAGGGTACTTTAGGGGCTTCACTATTGCATAATATCGGTCCACTGAAATACACATCAGATGAAGGATCGAACTGGTACTAAAATACACATCTAGAGAGTTCCAAACATCACACATAAAGTACCCGAACAACCACTGACCGGTCACTTGTACACTAGCGTTGAAGGTCATCGCAAACATGGCCACAAGCATGTCAGCCAGAGCCAATGAGACGACGAAATAGTTTGTAATTATGCGCAGCTTACGATGTCTCATCACAGAAACCATCACGAGAAGATTTCCAAAGACTGCAGATAGGATGATCGAACCAAGGATGCAGCCTTTCAAGATGGCGATTGGCAACTCTACTTCCTCATCATCGAATGTGCCGTTGGTGCTGTTCTGTCCCGGGTCCAAGGTTGTGAATTTCTCTGGCAGAGCCATGCTGATTGAAGAGACATCCGGAGGCAATGAACTGGTTGACATCCTATGATCTTGAGGTATGCAAGGTCTAGTTTGGATTTGGAAGTTAAGTTACAGACGAGCTGATCATCTGTCGAACACCTATGAAGGATTTCATATTCGGGAAGAAGATGTGTACTGAGCGTTTCTTGGGGTTGAGAGATTCTTGAGAGAGATAATCATCTGAAACAGAAAATAGAGTTGGGTTTGAATCCATTCGATTTAGAGACAATTTTTTCATATATTACGTAATGCTTTTAGAAGAGGAAGTAAAATGAAGTAAAAATGACTTCGAACTTCAAACGAGATCAAAGCATCAGAACGAATGATGCCATCATCATCATCATATGTACATTTTCTCAATGACCCCATTATGATACTTTTTGTCGAAAAGACCTCAATGCAGTTTATTATATCGCTTTTTCACCACCCTTGCGAAATCTGTGTATGTATTTCTCCTTGCGACTCTTTTAATTGAGGGCATGACCTTGAAGAATGCTCGTAAAAGTATCATCATGGCAATTTTTCCGAGAGGCACTTCTAATTTATGTCCGATAAGTTTTCGGGATACTGGGTCACTTATCATAGGGATGCGCCCCTACTCATAGGATGGAAAATTGGCTAGTGTTAGAAAGTGGGGAAATAGGGAAGAAAAGGTGATCTTGAGAGTAGAACCGGAGGGACAAGGTTTAAGGTCAGACAACGAATTAAGAGTCAGGGTCAGAGAAAATACAAATAGGGTGAATGCCATTTACTGAAATTCGATGAAACAATTTATTGGGGTGCTTGAAACTTTGAAAGAATTTAATTTAATTTAAGCCCAGGTTATTTCCATTCTTTCTGAATTCAATATAAAGCATTATTTTATAGGACCTATGATAATCTCGCACTGTTTTTTAGATGACTTAAGGAATAGAAATACATAAATGTAAGGTAAATAGAAGCTGATAGAAAGATAGGAGATTTTATAGGGTTGGGCGCAGTAGTAAATACTGCTTTTAGTCAGACAAAGAGCGGTGAGGCAGTGAAAATGTAATGGTGTTGAATTTGTGTGTCTGCAGCGTTGAATAATGCAGTTGGATATTCGAGAAAGTGAGTGTGACTATACGAGTTTTATAATTCAAAGAAAACTTGGCCGTGTCACCTCAAGGAAAGGTTGAAAAATGAAAAATTGTGTCACATGAAATACTGTAACCAAAAAGTAAACATTAAAATTATAATTGTAAAAGTTCTACAGTAGAGATACATGTTTTATTATTTTTTCTCTAATAAAAGATAATAAAAAATATATCATTCCTATTTTTGAAAGCATATTTTCAAATCAGCTTCTACGATGTAATCATTTTTAAGCTTCCATTTATCAATATGCGGTTTCACTATTTATTATTCTGAACCGCTACCCTTCATAGTTTTATTTTTCTCAACTCTACAGGATGATCCTTGTTAATGACCTTGGGAGGGTTTCGCTTTACCGAAGGAACCTTCGTGTCGACCTCGGTATAGCGATAATAAAATTTCTCTGGAATTTCGAGCAATTGAGGAATCTGCTGAAGGTCTCCGAACGAATAGGAAGGGCGAAAGAAAGAATCAAAGGGGATGGGTGATTTTTCATGGGTAAACATAAGTTGGATCGAAAATTCGAAGCATCGAGAAATCCAGTCACGTAGGGAATGGAGCGACTATGCGAATCGCACGCAATTGCGCGAATGTGAGTATGTGAGGCGAATTTATTCTCCTGCCACACTCAAGTGGCCAAGGTCGCATCAACTTGAAGTATTCAAGATCAATGTCAATGCCACATATCTTTTCTAATGAGAATTTCCCGCATTGCCGACTAGCACAAGATTCCAGACTTTCTTAATGAATTTTTCAACACGTATATTTAATTTATTTCTTATCAAAATTCGCGTCTTTTTTTTTCGACCTGTTTCGACATATAAAATAGGGAAAACAATGTGCACTGAAGAGAAATGATTGAACAGTGAATTTTTTAGAAGGCACATTTATTATCTTCAATTTATTACCAGCTTAGGAAAAAAATGATTACTCTTCCCTTCAGCTGCCAAAAACTAACCCTCTAGGCTGAAAAATGATGAAAGATGTGACTTGTCACACATGTTGATTACATGCTGTCTATTATTCTCATGGTATCATATATCATTTAGAAAAAAATGGCTAAATTTAGCAAAACGCTTGTGACGATTCCTTAAAAATGCAAATATGTCCATTTGAGCATGAAACATTTGTTTCTTTACAAATATAATATGCGAATAAAAGCCGAGATTTGTAAGCGAAGTAAGTAAGCAAGCGAGGCTGTTCATCTTTCAGAGAAGATTCTGTGACAGTAATTGGAATACATAAATCAGCACGATTCTTCAGGAACGATAGTGATCGCCTTCGACGTTGGTGAACAGAAAATATTCGTGACGAATTTTAATAAACATGAAAAGACCCTTTGGACTAAGAGTCAATGGGGACATTTAATAGTCAATTTTAAACAACCAGAACAGAGCGGTCGCTCGCATTGAATCTTTATTCCTCATTTTTGAATCCTTTTACGTTTTCCATAATTCATGAAAAACCTCTTCCCAACTATCTCGTTCAACACTTCAACAAACGATGCATCCACTAACTTCTATATTATTATTATGAACTTCGCCTCGCAAGTGGTTAAGCTTGTTCTTATTGGCTCATGAAAATCTAAATCGACTACTATTCGCGGTTCACATTGCGACAGAAATTAATCCAGAGCCACACAAACTGCCGTAATTACTTCCTCGGTGAGCGTGCATTCAACGACACGCTAATTGCTTTTCGTTAATTACTTCCTGAGAAATACGGTTCCAGAACATTTTGACTTTTGATGCCAAGAAAAAGGAAGGGTGTTAATTGCTTCTCTGTTAAGAATTGAGAACTTCAAAGAGCAACTGTCTAATTAAGTGAGGCATATGATAGAAAATGACTTTTGGACATTTGTCCACTTTTTCAGGCAAATGCAAATATTTAAGTCATACAAAGAAGGTAGAATAGAAAGAATAAACATTGGTTTTAAAGAGTACTAAAGTTTCATGTGAACCAATCCTAAGATAATATTCGGCAGTTCCTTTTTAAGTAAATTAAGCAATTTCAGATGAAACCAATTTTCAATAAAAGATATTTTGCAAAGTTAATGTACTACAACTACTACTTTCGGATTGACTATTATAAGAGGGATGATCTGTGAGGATTTGTTGACCCTGTTCAGGTCAAAGTAGCGCGCTAGTCATTGATTTGCATAATCGGGATCCCATCTAGAATAACTTCAGTAAAAGCTTTACAAAATCCGTCTGTAAGCGAGCGGTGAGAAAATAAGCCGCAAGAAACAATTTTTTTTCTACCTACAATGAAATTTTTAAACAAAAATTGATCGACAAGGATTTTTGAAGAATTTCTCCTCTTTGATCTCAAGAATAGAGGAATCTGAATCGAAAAATCCGTCAGGTTTCCTTAAATCAATTTTATAACATCTAAATACACATTCAGAAGTTGAGTTTTGAAACGAGTGAAAAATAAGAATTGCAGCACCTATGCAATTTATCATCTATAGTACCTATCCCACGTTATTTATTTTTACTTCTGTCTTGTGAATGTGTTGGAAATGAAGAAAATAGGAAGACTTACATTCAAAATGCAAAAATAGAATTCTATGCGCACTTGCACGTAATGGAAGGCCCTTTCGGTCAATGCCAATGAAAATCTTAACAAGTCATCGTTTAGTGTCGGCGAAACCGTATTGCTGTTTTGTTATTGCAAACAGTTCGGAGAATTCTTCCACTGCGAGTCCAATCCATTTATAATTCCACCTCACTCATTCAAGAACGATTGTATTTGTTTATTATAAACAAAAATAAAATGTTTTCATTCTCCGCAGGTGGGCTATTACACTACTATTTTTTAAACAGAAAAATATATTGGAACCATTACATTAGATTTGAAATTATTTTCACGATGCGATGTAATAAAATAAAAAGACGAAATAAAACTAAAAATTGAAAAGCACTCAAGAAATTAAATTTAAAACTCCCCAGTGTATAGGAATTCCCGCACATTTTTCAGTTAAGAATAACTCAGCCAGAATTATTTTAGTATAACTTTATATTACGTCAGTGTCATCCACTTAATAAATGCTAATCGATAATCATGTCTTTAAAGCCGAGCTGACACGTGGCAAACATAAAAATAGCTCGTTCTTCTAGGCTGTATAATTTGAGAAGGGTACCCAGATCACGATCGCGAGGTTTAATTAAGGGCCTTAAAGTTATTACCGCGCATAAAATTTCGTGTCAATCTACTTTTTATTGATTTTGCGCTACTGAATCCATGACATTCGTGGTAATGATCTATAATCGAAACCTTGATGCTATATTACATTTACTGATGGAATCAAACAGTATCAAAGTACATCTATACATACATATATACATCCCTGCATCGTATACAGTCTTGTAAGTTTACGTTCCGTATAGCCAAAGCGTGTATTATGTCCCACTTTAGGGGATAACTACCCAGCATAATAGCAATATAACTATAAGAAAGGGTCGAGTTCGTATATTACAATATACAATATACATCTAAGAAAATATCAAAGAAACTGATTCTTGATAAGATACCTTCACATGTGCTTAGGATTTATTGAAGCGACCTATATTCTTAAATTAAAAATTGCTGACTTCAGTTTCTTCCTTCAGTCACAGATTAAGAATTTTTCATTTAAAAAATAGGTGAAGAGAGAATGTGTGGCTTCATATTTCGAGAATCTTTTTTTGATATAATCTCAACCTCTTTTTTATGATGATAGGATTTTATTTAGCTATATGTCACTTGAGATTTTTAACTTATGACATTCCATTAAAAGATCTTTATGGAATTTGGGGAGGAAATAAAATCGGAACTTTGAAAAAAATGTATAAATGCATGTGCTACTGAGAGGTAAGCCATATAAAGGGTCAGGAGAGAAATAAAAGATAATCCTCTCGCAACAAAGGGATTCGTACGACTTTTCGTAAAACTTTGGACACGTGGCGAAGTAAAGATGTCGTGAGGGGGTGTTTACAAACGTCAGGTAGTATGAATTTTAGGGTAAAAATCCTCTTAAGTCTTTTGAGATTTTCTTCTTGACTTACATCACAATACGAATATAAATTGGCTTATACGCCCTTCGAGAAGGCATTTATTTAGGTTCAAAATTTACTCTAGGAATTTATTTATATAAATAAAAACGGGGCTTGGTGTGACTGGTTTTTCCTTGGTTTTTACTCGTTTTTTTTTTTATACTGAATAGTGATAAATGATCCGACGAGAGCTGTTTCCCTGTTTCAAAAAAAATTTGATGATTAACCTGGAGTCTATCTCTGTTTCCAGATTTTCAAGCTTAAAAATTTCCGCTCGACGAATTGGCACAATTCCCTGGCTGGTCTTGAAAAGCTAAATAATTTATAAACGTAAAACGAAATTTCTTGATCCATGCTCACATTTATCGGTGAAAGCAAACTTCTGAAAATTAGAAGAACCAACTTTATAACGAAGTTGTTTGCCTCGCTTCTTGGTGACCGAGATAATACTTTTGCTATCTTAATCATCTTTTCTTGGGTCGTAGGGTGTTGGATGAAATTGGAAAGGAAGATCGTTTTAAACATAAAATAAATCTCGTTACTAAAACTTCTTAGTCCTTCAATAGGTATACGAACGAAGCTTTGAATTCCGGAAGCGTAGCCTGAATTGTAAAATATAATCTGCAAATATAGCATCGAATACCAACCAATTCATCAAATACTAAAAACGTAATCCTACAAAAACTGAAGGGACTCTGAAAATGTTCTCTTTTTCAAATATTCCGCAGGAGCTGCTGAATTGTGCCTCTTATAACTCAGTTTTTGTCGAGGGTTCCACCTCCTTAATGCAGTAGAGGGACCTATTTCCTGCGAAACTCAAGGAAAATAAAGAGATGGCAAAAACGAGGATAAAGAGAGACTTCATTTTTGCTTATATTCTGCTGTCCTTTCACCTGAAGGTAATGCAATTCAATTTAGAATCACTCGAGTTGCTTCCCTTTTTCACCTCTCTTTATTCTTAAAAAAAATTATATGAAAATTGACGCTTTTCGAAAACTGGAAATATTTACAAAGCAAACAAAATATAGAAGCACTCTAAATTAATAAAATTATTAGTGATAATATTGATAATCCAAGTACGTATACTTATACTCGAATATTTTTAACGAAGGAATAAAAGCTGCAAATGACAGAGCACAATTTTTGCGTAAAAGTTACGAGAGAATATTCGTTAAAACTACGATACTCTGGCTCATGCAGAGAGTCGTTATTTACGAGTAGAGCATCATCAAAACAATACATTTCATTTATCAAAGCGTTCTAGTGCGATATAATTCAAAGAGCCCACAGAATCGTTTGTTGGAAGAACAATTATTTATACAATCAATCACAGGCTATGATTTATAGAGTAGGAAATTTTCGCTAAATAAATAAGGAGCATATAACCTCGTTGTAATGAACCTGCGGTAATTGTTTATTTGCTCTGTCGTAACGAGGAGGTTCTGTCAGAGCGCTCGTTGGTTTACCAGTTGAAAGCTTGAAAGCAAACACATAGAACTCTCTCAGTTGTTCACCGTGTGGGTTCATGGGTGTGTTTGACTTTATGAGAGACAGTACTCGTGTGTGGAAGACATCTTCTGATTTGCAATTTTACTATCAAGTTTATATGCAAAATGAATATGCATTTTAACGTTTCAAAAACTGTCCTCCTCTTTTAGACATTTTCAGTTAATCCTCATACAAAATAAATGTATTTTTTCCCCTCATTTTAAATTGACATCAAATATAGAAAGTGAATCACTCTTCCGACGTCACGATTGTTTTCACAATTTCAATCCAAAACTAATATTGGATGGATAAAAAAAAAGTAAAGTCACCTTTAAATTCTTATGTATTGAATTATTTCCTTTTTTTGGCTCGTCTGTTTTTCCACTTGGAGAATAACTACTGAAGAGCTGGTACACAAATCGAGCGTAAAGAAGCCGACTCCATTGTGAATATAAATTAAAATCAAGTTCTAACCGCATATTATCCAAGAGGCTTGAGGACTTCCATATACACGCGACATGATAAAAAAAGGCAATGCATTTTCGTCGCACTTTTCAATAATTTTTTCACGTAAGCAATTTTTGCAAATTTATTGCCAAAGTAGATAAAGTAAAGATAACAAAAGAAATAAACGAATTCTATTTACAATTAATTGTAACAGTTTACTATTGGTTTCAATTAATAATAATTGATAAAAATTCCCTTTAACGCAGCAAAATATTTACATCTCTTTTTTAAAATAGGTTCAAATACACGTCAATTTCACACTCTTGACCATCTTATATAGAGAAGAAAATGTGGGAAGCAATCTTTCATGAACCCGAAATAACCCTCGCTTTGAAATATCTGAAGTCTAAAGGCTTTAAGTTGACAAGCTTTCTCGAGTTTCAAAAACACCTTTGACCTTTTGAAAAGTATATAAGTGATATACCGGCAAAGTCCGAACATTGAATTGTAAACATATACATTTATTTATAAATATAGTATTAAAGTGTTTAAAAATAGATTTATAGTACAAACATCTTACGGAAAACCATGAATGAAATAATGATTTTCAATTTTGCTTCCGTTTATCATTAATGCTTGTGATAATTTTTAAAAATCTTATATTAAAATATTATAATCTTCAATAAATATGATTTAAGCCTCCCAAATAACCCTGCCATAAAAACTGATGCGTCTGCATTATGCACGACGCATATGATACCCTCGGCCAATCACAGGCCTCCATTTACAATCCTGAGCAGGAAGTGATTGGTCGAGAATCTTATAACGTTGGGCATATAATGCGTTATTCAAAAGTGTGACGAAGGAAAATATTTGCAGGTATTCCTAATACATTATTCATCTTTAAAAATCTCTAGAATAAAAGTGTGCTAAAAGCGAGGCTAAAAGTATGTTAATTTAAAATAGCAATTTATTCAATTCATAGGAAACACTTTAGCTTTATTCTTGGCAAAAGTAATTCTGGGAAAGCTTGAAAAGTCATTTGCAATATTCTAGAAAAGCAAAGAAGTAAGCAAATATTTCGGTGCATATCTAAAATGAAGAATTTAGTGCCTATGATAGGAAATGGGTATGAAATTATGCGAATAATTTAGATTGGTTGATGTATCTTGCTCGATTGGATCGAGGATCGAAGCTGCATATCCAGTAATGCGATCTGTAATCGCTATTACCGACACGAGGGAAATTTAATTGCCGCTGGTGGCTGGACGGATTATTCCCACGGCATACGGTGGCATGTAGGCGTTTCTAAATTGAACCGTTCAAACCATGCTGCAGGATGTTCTTTGTTAACCATAAATGCGTCCACTGAGCATTGCTCATTTTCTCTACGAGTCCAGACATTACCTATCTCCTATCAATGGCAAAAACTGCAGAACTACGTTTCATAAAAAACCTGCGCTATTAAATATATAAAAGTTGGAGTTATCTTAATTTCCATATGTTGTAGACGATGCGCACGAAAAAAAACCTATAAAATTCAGCTATAAAGGGAAAAGTTTACAAACGTTTACATTTTTTTTCGAATTAATTGCCTTCATTTCAAATATTATTTTTAAAATAAAATAAACGAAAATGATATGAAGGTCGCATGAATTTTATAAAATGATTCAATCTTTTGCTTTTAATGAAAAGCAGATTTCGCCTCGAACGCTTTTACCGTAAAAACAGAGGAAATTGTGAAAAAAAAAAAAATTATGAAGTTTCCCGTGATCTCATTTTGCGAATTAAGCCCGCATTCAATATAGTTTAAAAGGCAGAGGCGGAAAATTTAAATAGAGAGAAAAATAATTCTGTAAAAGAACAGTTGATTAATTAAACAGGTGTTAATTTATTAAATCAAGAGCACTCATATTTGAATAATTATCTACGTCAATATCGTTTAAATGCTCATATTTACCAGTGATTCAAATAAACAGTGAGAGAAGAATTGACAGAATGTTGATCTTCTTTATAAATTTAAAACATTTATTTCCGAAGTGTGTGTTTTTAGGTGAAAGAGATAAAATTCATCGAGATCACTTTAGGGTGAATAATATAGCTTTAATTAAAGCGCGACTGGAAGAACAAACATGAAACGACAGTGTTGGAACTCTAGGATAATTTAAAGACCAAAAGTCGTCAGCAACGGTTTCAGCGCAATTAGCTACACTTGCAACTCAGTCACAAACGTATCATTACCAGGCCTAGATGCAGTTCATTGTCACAGTTCAGGGTCAGGAATGGTTAAGTATAGCCTATACGTGTCAGTGTTGCGCGTATTTTCAGCGAATCAATACTAAAACTCTCGCCTTTTTCCATTTTGTAATAAGCCTGAAAAAACGCTCAAGAAAATTCAACTAAATTCAAAATTTAAAGGCTGTGGCTTTCGGTGGCTACGCATATCGAAATTTCCGTACGAATACATGATTTTATCGATAAATCTGTATTAGGATTATTATTATTATTATTAGGAATCAAAAGGCGTTTATTGAAATTTATTTAAAGTGAATTACGAATATTTTAAAACTATTTATGAAATTTTTACTCTCTCTAAAGACATAAATTTTATTATTTGAAACGCTTTCAAGTGTAATATTCTCCCTCTAAAGGGAATAAATAATTTCAGTCAAATACTTTACAAAGATTTATTCTGTCGTTTATTGGGGACATTAATTTTTATCAAATCTAGAGAGCCTTTTCTTTTAACTCGTGAAAGTTATTTTGCATTTACTACGGTGCAGATTTAGGACGCTTTTTTAAATGGAACGATAACGAGTAGACAATAAATTTAAGTAGGATTTTGTAGCGTTCCGAGCCAGTAAAAGAGCAAACGATAATCTCCCCTGAAATTTTGATAAACATTTAAAAGACACTCAGTCTTAACTAACTTTGTACAAAAAGAACAGATTTTTTGGTAAAGTATGCTTCCGCACGCAATTAACTTACATACTTCGTAATTTGTCACGCGACTATGTTAAAGGTTAAACATAAATTTAAAGGTTGAATTTAATAAGAATATTCTTTTACATGAAATCAAGGGCAATATCAGCTGGGAGGAAAAAACAACTGTAATTATAAAATCGATGCAATAATACGCATATATTGTGTTAATTTTTTTTCATGCGGTTTGCAAGAAAATATTCACCTTGCAAATATGAGGTGTTATTATCAGTTCAAGGTTGTGAGTTTCGAAGGCAAAGCGTGTATTGAAATATTTTTAAACTAACTATTCTGTACAACCAGCACTCAAACATTTTTTACTCGTATTGTCATTTTTAATCAAATAAAGATTATCATTTACCTAGTTATAAATGTACTTCCAGCTGAATACGAAAATGAAGGTTCCAAATTTCGTGAATTCATGAGGACGGAAAATGCGATAGATGCGTGACCCTCAATTATCTGCAACAATAAAAACATTTGTAATTAACAAAATTAATATGAATCATGTGTTTAATTTACATACAGAAATATATGTATTTTACACATTAATATTGCAACGAAAGGCGTTAATAACAATAATTGTAGAACAGAAACCATTCAAGTTGTCCAGCACTGAATAAAAAATGTACACGTTCATCGAACTCGCGTGACCTTTAAATAATATATAAGTCTTCTTTTAACTTTACGAGAGAAATACAAACAGAAACTGATATCGAGCGAGTGTATTTCAAGTTTTCATATTAAATATTTCATTCAACAATCACAATTAATGAGTCAATTTGAATAGAAGGTAATAAACTCGGAAGTAATATTTTCTTTGCAAGACTCAAGTTTAGCATTTGCTTTGTCGTAAAAGTAAATATTCAAAGGCCAGTAATGAATTCTTTCTCTGCGAGGGAAATCTTATCAAATTGTTTAAGTCGAGTGCAGAAAATCTTGACGGAATCTCCTCTTTTCGAAACGTCTTTGAGAAACATTTAATCCTTTTAAACGACTTCTGAATCAGAGAGAATTGCAAAAACCTTAACCGCTCACTTGTATACGTTCAAAGCTCATATGTCAACACACGATACTGGCGTTCCTTGAGTGAGGATTTATCGCTTCTCGAACGACGTGCCTTCGCTTTTCAATAATTGAATCGCTCTAGTTCAAGGATTTGAGTCCTCGACTTGTCAACGACAACAATGCATAATATTTCTCCAACGAGAACGTTAATCCCGATAAACAAATTTATATTCCAGCTGTTCAATTGTCATTGTCTTATAAACCATGTTTTTTTTAATTATCCTTGGAAGTCGACAATAACTTATATCTCTGTAGAGATAAAAGAAAAACTTACAACATTGACCCTTCGTTAAAGAGAAGCGGACTCTTTAATGAAAATTCATTTAGAACAAAAACGTGCAGCGTTATCGGAAACTATGATTGCAATTGCGAGTTTCAATTCGCGTCCAGATTATAATCTCTGCTCAGAACTTGAAAAAGTGTTTTTGCAATTATTCAATGTTTGATAAATTACATACTGCATTCAGTATTATATTAATTATATTAATTATACATATTAATCATTAATGAAATGTAATAAAGTTTGCCGTCTGAATAACACAAAATCGTCTTAATTTTCTTCAATTTAAACCTCTGTGATCGTATATATTTCTCGATTTTCGAATTAAGAGTTCGACAAGAACGAAGTCAATAGGGATGAAAATTAATGATCTAAGTTTTCAGATAACACGACAGCAATAAATCTTTCAGCATCGATGTATCTTCATCCAGCCAAGTACTCTCAGAGAATATTACCGAACGGTTTTAAACGGCTAATGGGATTTCTCGCCAATGCAGTGCATTAAAGTTTCTCTCCTCGACAGAAAATAGAAGTAAAATAAAAAAGCATATCAAGAGTTGGAGTTATCGTTGCACCTTTTACTCTTCTACAACTTTTCACTCGATCCTTTTTATGGATGGAATAGAAAAGAACTGGAAATTCGTAAAGTACAGGGCAACAAGGTCGTATCGACAAAAACTCGACCTAGAATCACCCAAAATTACGCAGAATCGATCCTTTTGCTTCTAGCAAACGAGTTATAGGGGCCATAAAGAAAATAATCGAGCTACTTTTCGAGAAAATTCGAGAAATAATTTACCAACAGTTTCCCATTTTCGCATTCAAATTTGAAAAATAATACCAGTTATTAATATGCAGTACCTTTCTTGCTATGTGCATCGATTTATTTTATTTACATTGGATTCGAAATAAAATCAGAAATTATATCTTTTTAAAATTTTTTTAATTTTATGATGAGATTAAAAAGTTTTTAAAAGCGTTATAAAGAATGTACATTACGAGTGTAAATTTTTAAAGGAAAATTTGTGAATATGTAATTAAATAATGATAATGGTTATAGCCATTTATTTATTTATATATAGCCGATTACTGTAGTTTATGGGTTCCTCTGATGCATCATAAACTGGAAAAAAAAAACTCG
Organism: Synergus umbraculus; assembly: GCA_900474325.1. Lineage (NCBI taxonomy): Eukaryota > Metazoa > Arthropoda > Insecta > Hymenoptera > Cynipidae > Synergus > Synergus umbraculus. Next base: position 28,298 of record UCOK01008899.1, read on the forward strand.
TCAAAACGACAGTAATGATGAATATTGCATAACAATTTATGAATCAAACTTTAAAATTGAAATTCCATTTATTTCCTACCGGTTTTAGACATTACATAATATTCAATTATTTCTCCGTATTTCACATGTCCGAAGAAACTAAACAGTTTTCATAAAAATCGAAGCAATAAACCGCATCAATCAAAGAATAACACGAAGCAGACACGAAGAAAAAACGAGTCAAAAAATTAGATTGCGGTCAAATATTGTGATAAAACGGGAGCAATTCATTTCAGTGAATTCGAGGCTAACAAAAAGCTCTCATTGAATTAGATACATTTTTTCTTTACATGCCTTTTTATGATGAGTATAATGCAAAACCTTGGACGTAATTGAATAATACCGGTTACGTAAAATTACACCGGAAAGATCTTTATTCTGAAGAACTTAAATCGCGCTACGACTGTTTTCACTCCGAACAAAGTTAATGTAAATGTGGTACATCATGTTCACATCCCGGAAGACATAGAAAACGTCTTTAATGCATTTCCAAGGACTTTCGAGGCCAGAAGTGCATCGGCTTATTGCGTACTAGTTGTGCAGTATATTTTTAGACTCTTAGCAGTTAAATAGTATTATCTATTTATTTCAATTTTCGGATCTTTGAGACATAAACAGATCCATCAAATTCCTAAAGTTATAAATAGTTTCTTACATGATTCAAAATACAATTATATGTATATATTAATAAGCAATTAAAAATTCGCTATGATGTTTAAAGTACTGAGAAAGGGTTCACAGGGAAATTTGAAAATGCATTGAAGAAGAAAATCTATGTCCCTGTAGTGCTCTCATAAGATATATGTGTATAATCAAATAAATTATAGTTCAGTGATGGAATTAATGTAACGTTTGCGTCAAAGCGGGCGAAGATATGAAGTTATTTTAGAGTCAAGGCATGTTCATATACCTGCACATGACATATGCACACGCACATGACATGAACGAATAGCTCGGGGCACAAAATACTTAATTTGCAACTAATTTAATACAGGTATCTTCCTGACACGATCTTAACCCACGCATCTATTCTAATTTCTAACCCACTCTCGTAACCAAGAACCGAAATATGCGAAATGCACTTTAACGAGCTTCAAGGTATATAATGTGTCGTCGTTTCAGCTTTATTCATGGCTTTCACGTTCGAGCTAGCTTAACCATGAAGTTCATCGCCAATCAAGTACTCCATAGTACCTTAAGCGCGCATATTAGTTTCCCTTACATGTACACAACTATACATGTCACATGCATGTGTGTGCATGTTTATGAGTGATGTGCTGCTGCCTACTGTATGTGAATCCTATGACTTCTTGTAAAGAGAATCGTATAATTTCTGCTTCATGCTTTTCCCCATTATAGTATTTAATTTTAACTTTATGGCAAAGTGAAATTCAAATACAGAGTTACCGGAGTTGACCCTTGTCAGATTTAATCTAGAGATTACAACTTAATGAAATTTTGAAATGATGTTGTACATGTAACCAGGATGGTTATTTTGAAATATATATGTAGGAATTCGTCTCTTGTACTGATTCAATTAAGGAGACTATTAAATTTGTTGTAAAAACTAAAATAGTGGCTATGAAAGCTTCAGTGGAAAACAATCCGAGAAAATTGATTGTACAGTTATTCAAGTTCACCGGATGAAAATATATGAAAGTAAAGTCAGTAATCTCTGATGATTAGAAAGGTCGAGGTTAGCCGTAGGAAATTTTTCGAATATGTAGACTGTTTCCTAATAGGAAATTTAATTAGTATTCCTTTGCAAAAAGTTATTTTTCATTCTCATATCTGTCTAATTACCATGAATCAATAAAGCTGTCAATTCTCATCACAATTTCAAGGTAACAAAAGAGTGTTTTTCTTTTCAAGGTCGCAATCGTATAAGAATTATATCACCTTTTAATGAATGAGAGAAGTTATGCATTAACTATTATAAAACGAAGTTTACCCGGACTTCTGGATTACTAAATATGGTATTTTCAAGTCAGCATTAAACAAACAACTCATAATTTACAGGGACGGATCAAAATATGAGCAATTTAGTTTAGAATTTTTTTCAGTTTCTTCACAAAATTGTTGCATTTTCAACAATAAAACTAGATTCATTTTGGATTCTATTTTAAATAGAACAGCCCTTGTCAGAGGCGGTTAATACGAGATTACAACGTTCCTCGTTGGTAACCTAGTACGAGCTGCGACCAACTATATTTATATGACAACTGTCTGTATAATTTTCCGCGCTAATTACACACGTCATGTGTTGTCCATAATTTACGAATATGCCACTGCTTTCGGCACAATAAACTTGATGTTTTCTCGACGAGTAACAATTTTCCAGTTTTTATTCTAAAATAAGACATATTTCAGATTAATTCAGGAAACTACATTTTAATAAGTAATCTATTGGAAAAAATGTCACTGTATATATATATGTATAAATTCATAGCTAATAATAGAATAACAATGAGAAAATTGATGAATAAATTATTTATTTACTGAAGTACTTCTCCGAAGATATAATGCTGAGAGTATAGCCACTAAAGTGCTGCATTTTATCCATAGCTTGAATAATAAGGCATACTTGCACGCGATTTATAGTGAATGGACAAATCCAGTAGCTATTTTGTAGAATCCTTTTTAATCGCAGATGTTACGTCAATTTTTTTCAAAGTCTCAATATAATGTTCTAAAATATGGTACATTTCGATAATAATATACTTCTTTTGTAATACATTTTTTGCGAATATAAATAACGGCTCAAGAGGTTCTTTTTGCCCAACTTCGAGTCGCTCAAGTTTCGATTAATGGATTTGAGACCCTCTTTATAGGACCAAACCCCAAGATTACGGTTGGAATTTATTTTACGACACTTCCATAATACCACTACTCCTTACCTCGTACCGAGCTCTTAGTAACTTTTTACGTTTCACGTCATTTGACTTTTTTTCCTCTCCTCGAATCATCCCGAATTTTTTTCCAGACTGAAACCTTCTGAAATTGTTTCAAAATTTGAAAAGATGAAATTTTCTTTTTACCATTACAATATTAAATGAACCTCCTATTTGATTTATTTTTCTACTGCTATTCTTCTCCTTTCTGTATCATTATTTTGTCGCTGCTTTGTTATTTAATTACTTTATTTTAATTTCTTTTAGATAATAATCAATAGCGATTCTTTAACTGAAGTCTTTTCCTCATTCCCATTTCCTTATTATCACCGTCTCTAAAAATACTTTTACTTTTTACTATGTACTTTATCCCAAGATCTACCCGCTTCTTACAACTAGAGATTCCTTTTCTCTATAACTTTTTCGTTTCTTTATCTTTTTCCCCATCCATTGTGCAAATTTGTACTATATCCGGTACAACAATGCTCGTTAGATAAATAGATCATCTCTAAGTGATGAATAAGAGCTACTTCATTATTTTCACCAATTATGAATGAACAAATGAAAAAAACATTGAATGGAAAACTACAGTTGATTTATGTACAAATAATTTCATGTCTTTAAATAAATAATGCGCAAAAAGTTTCATATTTTGATTACCCGTCAAGTCTTATTGTTAAAGCCTTCACTCCCCGATGGTAATATTTACTACGCTAATTTCAAGATCGCAAGATCAAGTGAAACGATAATATATGTCACTTTACTCGCGTGCACCGATTAGCAGTGCGATTTTTTCCTGGTATTTTTAGATATATCAGATCCTATTGTCTATTGTCATATTTGTTCTTCCAAAGACAGTCAAGGTTAAAATATGATTTTCATCTAAATGTTCTCCAACTTAAAAGTTAAGTGATGTTTCAAGAGGTGGTGGACCAATCGAGAGGGATCGAAGATCACTCCAGCATCTAACTACGATATATATATATATATTATTGATTAGTTGACCTTTCGAATTGAGAGATACTTGGAAAGATACTACTCTTTGATTAACACACATTAATAGATAGTTTAATTACGTGCAATGCCTCGCTCTGCGGAAAATAGTATCCGGTCAACGGTAGCCTCGACATCTACACGGATACAAACATTAATTAACGCCTATTTCATAATCACATCTGATTCATCGGCTATCGGCTTATATGAATGATGGATACGAGACTCTTCATCTTATCCTACAACTTTTTTATGTTGTAAATGAAATTCTTCTGAAACTTTTCATATCAACTTCAGCTTGAAAAATGTTATGACCTTTTTGTGAATTTACGAATATAGTTCAACGTCCAGTTTTTTAAGCTCGCTTTATATTTGAGCTTTTAGTTTTATCCTGTATCGAAAAACAATTCATCTTATTTTTACAATTTTTACTTGAGTATTTGTGGAAATACATTTTCATCAATTTAGAAATAATGGATGAGAAGGAGATGAAAAGGTTTCTTGTGTTTTACCAATTGAAGATAATTTGTTGCCCTCCATTTCTTTCAGTGCTTGTATAGTATTATTGGATAATAAACTGTAAGTTTTAAGTAAGATTGTCTATTTTTTCATCCAAGGATAAAACTTTCTAAGTTGTATGTTCAGGGCCGGAAGTAATACTTGCGCATTCAATGCGGTAATACCCTTGCATATTATTATCCAATACGTGCTCTGTAGGAAAATTGAATCTACTTGAGCAAAGAGCATCTAAATTCATCTTCATAACGCAAGCACTTCGTTTTTTTCTCGGAATTTTTGTAATCCTTTATGCCAAATTAAAATTCGTGTCTTTTCATGTAATTATTTTCATAAAACTTACATTACAGTCTTAACCAAGAACTAAAAAATGTTAATTAACAGATGACATTGAAGCTATACGTCTACTTAAGTAGTGTCTTAATTGTCGTTAATCAGTAATTGAAAATAATTCAATGAATTGTGATAAAAGCAGATATTACGATACACGTGTGCAAAAAACGTTAGAATTAGTCCCCTGGAGTTTTCTGCGAAATTGACCTCCTCTCCACTTATTACATTACGTTCTCATAAATCAAAAATAATTTCTCAGGAAGTTCGTGAAGAAAATTGAACAATAATTCCGAATTTCAGATATTTTTACAATTCTGAAAGTTCTCAACGTGTAAATTAGTTAATAAGTTGGGTAGTCTTTCATTCAAAAATAACTTTGTATATACAAATCAAAACTGAGGACTGGAAACTTTTGAACACCGTAAATACGATTCGAGAAGGGAGTTTCGAGATTTTGGCACACACTCTTAAATAAACTTTAGCTTAGGTATGAACTTTGAAAAAAAGTCGATAAAAGTAAACATAGAGGATAAAGTTATATCATTGAAGCACATTGAAGAAAATCATAAATCCAGAAAGAAAATGAAGACAAGTGCGGTTAATCTTCAAGCACCACTTTTATAAATTACCTCTGTACGTTTAACAAATCCGATCACGCCCCTCGGTTAAGATTTAAAGCACTTAAGGATCATCTCGTCATTAATTACCCTAATTGGCCCATGGTTGGAATACTCAAAAGGAAACTTGGGTATAAATAGATCGTTAAATTTTCATATGAATCAAAATTGGGTCGGAATGGGTTGTCAAGTGTCATCGCCAATGTCGTTTTCAAATCACTATGAAATAATAGGAATGGCGCTCAGATTTGTGGCAGACAGCTGTCCGCCCTTTTCATTTAAAACGCGTACCTTCTGGAATTTTCAATTTTAAACTGGTAAAAAAAAAAGTGGGACTACATTATTCACATCATAAATGTAAAAAACGATAATATTAAACTATAGTAATCATATTTATAAGTTCAAAAGAAGATTACGAATAAATTAAGAAGATCCTCTCTGATTATATCTAATACAGAAGTTGTTGCATATAATTATTGGAATTTTTCAGAGAATTTTAAGAAAAGAGAGACTCGTCATCTTAATTGCTCTTAATTGCAAACACTATTTGTTATGAGCCAGTTTCGATTTCAAATGCATTGTCGTACACAAAAGTGACTGCCAAACTAATTTTGTCCATGTGCCAGAATAGCTCAACGCTTGTTCGGTTATGAGCCATTCATAAATCACAAGGAAAGTTATGCGAATGTCCAACTGTGAAATAGCAGGTATTATTTTGTTTGCTATTGGAAATAATGATTGTTTAAATGATTTTCTAGATTATTTGAATAAGATGAGATATTCATTTCATAATAAACTTTGTATTCCTAATTTTCGATTTGTTTTCTGAGTTGATAAATATTTATATCCTTCAGAGTATATATGCACCAATCGTGTGAACTTAGAAAGAACTAACTTTGAAGCTATACTAGTTTCTCGAGTTAGATTCGCCTAAAGCATTTTCTTGATTACTAAAACCGAATGAAAAGGATTCTTCCGGGGAGGAAAAGAGCCTCAGGTTAAAATTTTCATGTATGAACTTCCGATGAATTCGCTGAAGTTCGTGATGGTTTAACGGATCAAACAGACATTTTGGAATATTTTATGGCTTATTAGTTTAAGATAATATATTTTTAAAATTTAGTTTAACTAAAGATAAATTAAATTTACTTTTTTTCTATTGCTATTTCTTCAGAAATTCACTTCGTAGATATTTCCAGTTACGAAAGTCGATAGAGTTTCCACAGTGGAAATTAATTAAAATTTCTCTCTCTGTAAAATGAATTATTATTATTTTTATTAACATGAAAGATTTATTGAAAATTTTAATAAAATCCTTTCAAATCTATCTATCTATATATATTCAAATAATGTGTAACAGTTTCGAAATTTTTTGAAGTATTAATAGTAGACACGTGTAAGTTTCAAAGTGTTTGAAATGGATACATGACGTATTTCTGCTTTTTGATAAATTCAGATATATATATATACATCGTATCAAACATGGACCAGATTTGATCACGAAGAGATGTGAGTAAACGAATATCCAATAATCTGATCCGTCGCTTTTGGAATGTAATATAGTTAATGCGTTCAAAAACACTGCAACCATTAGAATTCGACACTTCGTATTCAAAAATGTAATGCACTTTGAAACTAATATGTGGTGAAAACATGTAATAAATTATTTCTACATCATCTAATAATTTTTAATATATCTCTATCTCTTTATGATTAAAAATGTAATTAAAAAAGCTTATTTAGTATTTGTAGACGGAACTGGAGAAAATTTAAGCAACAACTTCCTAGTTTTCGCATCCTGTAAATTAAATAGTTAAATAGTTGCTTAGTGTAGACGAATAATATAATAAATTATAACACTAGGGAATTATTTATGAGAAAATATCATCAGCGATACTGGTTCCGAATTAATCCGCAAACGCAACCAAAAACTATTCATTCAGCAAGAAATTGTTGTAGAGTGCATTAAATTAATTTCAGTCATAATTCCTACCCAAGATATTAAAATGATTGTCTCTGCTCTTTCAAACTTTAATTAAATGCATTCTTTCTCACCATTAAATTCACGGACTTTATTATTAAGTTGAAGTTTCAGACGTCTAGTCTGACGAAGTTTTTTTTAAATTTTTTATGTTTATTTGATTAAGATTGTTTATTAACATAAAGATATTTTAAGGAATTTCAAGAGATTTTAAGCCAATTCAAAGGATTTTCAAAATTCCTGAAAATGACATCTGAAACTTCAATCCAATGACTTTATTAGGGTAATGAAATAAATTTTCCAATTAAAAATTTGAAATTCATTTCACCTATACCTAGATTTAGTTGGTTTAGTTGATTTAGTTCCAGAAATATAATTGCCCAAGGTGTAATATGATAAAAAGACGATGGACACGTTCTTTCGATGAATCAGTTGGAATTTTATTGAAGATGGTACGAACAACGACGGATATCGTGTATCTTACAAGAATTTCCAAGGTTACAGTGATAAAAAAAGAGATATAGTAAGAGCTCGCTGCTGTTCACATTTTTCTCGCAATGGCCAGTGAATGTCGATAAAAAATGGCATGAGCTAAAATGACACATGAACGTGGGGCACGTATTTAGATAATACCGTAACTATACGTAATATCCTCTTAATACCTTAGAACTGCATTCATTCTTTCCCATTTCCAAAGTTAACAGTTCTCTTAATTAAATTAACACTTAACCCTCTTTCATAATTTATCTTTTTCTTTACTCGTTTTTTTGTTTGACACGCGAGGAAAAAGGGAAGAATAATTGAATTGTGAAAATGCCAACAAGGGGTCGATTACGGTTTTATCTCACATTGTTTATCCCTTTTGACAAGTTCTCACTTGTCAGAAGAATCAAGAGAAGTGTGAAACAAGAGAAAGAATCATAATTGTTATTGGCTGTTATTTGTCAGTTCAATTTTATCTGACATTTTTAATTTAAAATGATCTTGGAGGACAAAGATTTTATATGAGTTTCTTTCGATAATAATGACCATTGGACAAAGTTGCAGACATTTCTCGAATCCGATACGTTAATTGAAAAATCGCGTGCCAGTATATAATTGAAGTGTTGTGCTTTGCGACCACGTATTTTAAGGTCTTGCTTTAACTGCAGCTTGTTTTTGGCGGACAGCCACACATCATTTTAATAGCACGAACATCGCTCAGCACCACTCGAGTTTTAATGTGATTTTGCCAAGAGATGTTCTGCAAAATGTTATACACGGGGGCGGTAGGATAGCAAAGTATGAAGCATAAAAAAAAGAACAACTAGCACAGCCTGCTGTTATACCGCAAAATATTAATTCGCAAATTGTTTACTATGATATTGTCTTACAGGCATTTGACAAATTTTTATTTTATTTTTCCTTCATTTTTTTTTGTGCTGGTCTACTTGTATTACTAAATTGATAAGCAATAAAAATAATATAATAAAATTGAAGAGGAGAAACACTTGGTCCGAATCGTTTCGATTGTTTTGCTTAGGAAAACAATTTTGTGAGATAGCTGGATTGAATACGGAAACCTAAAGTCAATGCAACTTCGGTAAATGTGTAATTATTGCTCTGGAAAATTAGCAAATGGATTAAGATACTTTTCACGTGTGTAGTTGTGACATAATTTCAATCTTATAATTCAAACAGAGAAACAATTGCAGAGGTGAAGAACACAGTGTTGGGGGGAAGTTTCAAGTCACGGTTTTCAGGAAAAACATGAATATAAAATGATCGAAGGCTCATGATGCAAGTTCGCGGGATATTTACGGCATTCAGGCTAATTACGCTCGACAACGGCGAGCCTAATCACGCAAGGAGAGAACGAGCCCGGCAAACGAGGCAAAAAGCAATCAAACTTTGCCTCGCTTTAATCGAAATCGTATACTACCTTATTTTACACCGTAGCAGGCTTAAATTCAGAATTAAAGTTAACTGTGTGCGAGAAATTAAAAATGCTTGTTACCATTTTTTAACGTAAAGAGAAGTTAAAAAATTGAGAGGTTCATGATTCGTTGTATCTCACATCAAAATTCTAGATAGTAAATAATTGTTGAAATAAAAAAATCTAAAATTTATTAGAAATTGCTCTTTTGAAAACAACTTTTTCGACAATATTTACTTTATGAAAACGTGTGTGCCATCATTTATAAAGGCTGATGTATCAAGGCACGTGTTTTCCAGATAAATAATCAATTATTCCACGCCAATTGAAATTTTACATACATATATTACAACTGCAATATTTTATAATAATCTTTCCGACAAGCATAATCTGACAGATACTTTTTTATATATATGTATCTATTTATAAAAAGCCTAATTTCAAACTTGTAAGTAAATATTGTTTCAATATAAAGCTTTAGTTTTTTATCTCTCAAGATAATTTTAAAGTTACGACGTTCTGAAATATCGTGCATAACGAGTAACTATTAAAAATATATTAAAATTCCTTAGGTTTCTTAATGGATTTTTTTAATATGTACTGCCAAGATTTACTGTCTGAAAAATACAAGATGCTTAAAGTCTGACGATAATGTATTTCAGTTAAAAGAAAACGTAGAAAAAGAAAATATAATCGCTAAGATGAGATGAAACATGCTTTTTATTTTAAATAGAAATTAGCTTTTTAAATCTATAAAAAATGTCCAATTCCTGAAAGCTGTATATAATGAAAGAGCTTATTGCAAAGACTGAAGGGACTCGGGTCGCAAATTTTTTTGCAGGACTTTTTTGAATTAATCTTATTTGATTCTCAAAAGCAGAAATGAGAGCTATATGCCTATTTCAAATTCAATTTAAATGAAATTATAACTTTTTAGTTTTGCTCTGCTGAATTACGCGAAATTAAGAAAGAGGGGCGAAGAATGTATAATTTTGAGAAATTGTGACCATAGTTATTTAAATTTCAACGAATTATTTTCCTCACTCGGGCCATCCTCTTCACTACCTTTAATTCCACTTTCTCACTATATATATCTTGAACTTTTTCTCTCTCAATTCATTCCAGCGTAGAATTACCTCCTTAGGAATTCACGTTGGAAAAAATTGCGGGAGTTCGCGACTGGAGAAGAATCAAGACGGAATACATAAATAATAATGAGAATAAATTGACATTTATCTATCCACACTTTAATTTAAAGCCGAAAGCCAGACTTCGACCATTGATTCTCATCACTTTTGTGGATTCTGTCGATCTTCGCAATTTTTCAGTTTACTTTACTGACAGGCACATCTCAAGAAAGTTAAATAAATCACCTGTTTAGAACACACATTTATAATGCCTCCTTTATTTTTATAGATAAAAAAGGTCAAACCCTGCATAAACGACAGAAACAAGACTCCATCGATTTATATTGGCATTATTCTCTCAAGTGACACGTTTCAGGAACACATGGTGCCATTGGTGCCAGTTGGTCTATTAACTTGCGGCGCCCTTCCTGATGTCCTCCTTCCCTTATCATTCTCTCTGCCTGACTTATTCTTTCATCAACTTTTCAAAAATCCCATTTCCGAATCATTTGTTAACAAATCTCTTCGACTATAAAGCGTTTATCATTTTCAAATGGTTTCGCCTGAACAATTATTTGATAAATATTAGTAAATGATATTAGTATATAATATTAATTATAATATTAATATATAATATTATAGATACAAGTTTATAAAAAGAGAAAACCTATTCAAAGAAACAACTCTCTCATAAATATTCAAAGAAAACAGAATTTCGACTTACTCATTATAAATGCATCTTGCAATGCGTCGTATATTACTCCTGTCTATCACTGTTCTTTACGTCTATAATAATTCATATATAGCATTCAATTCTAAAGCAACATTCATTTAAAGCAGCTCAGAGATTGCACTTTTTAAAACTCTTAAAGTATTTGCAATATTCTGCATATTCCAAATTGAAATTTGTTCTCAATACTACATTTTTATACACATTGACGCATAACGTTTAACAATGTTATCAAAATAGAAAAAAATAAAATAGAAGAAATAGGATAAAATAGAAAAAACCAATATAGAAGAACTCTCGTTAGGTACCTCTGCTTTAAGTGATTGTTTAAAGTTTTTTACAGAATCTTATTACGCTAAGTGCTGAACAGCAAGTCAATTCATGAATTGGTTGGAATAATTAATCAGATACTGAAACTGAGCTATTACGCTATTCATCTAAAGGTGCTTGTGTTCACGAATCTAAGATAATGTAACTGTCGCTAGTTATACAATATCAGTATTTATATCTGGAATTATTTTTACATCAGAATCTTCGTCTTTCTTTAAAAATATATCTCTCGAAGATAAAATTAGTTGAAAAGTAGGGTGATTCATTAATCTCACGTTAATGCTCATTTGTCGAGAAACGATGTAGAGAGTCAAAAAAGACTACTGAAAGAAATTTGAGAGTATCGCCTGGCATTTTCGAAACTACGATCTAATTTTAAAAGTGATGAAAGTGTTGTGATGCATCGTTTTTCGTGAATATTTAACGGAATGTTCTCGTAAAGAGAATCCAAAGTAGCTGGATTAAATTCACCCGTGTTTATTGATAGCGCTCAGCTGTTTTGTTTTGGCAAGTCACGGTGAAGATGACCACTGAGATGTCGTCACTTCTTATTGTTATTTTGAGCGTTGCCGAAGGTTGTGGGTAACATATGCAGAAAAAGCTCATTTTCGTTGTAGAGTACACCAAAAATCGATTAAAAATTGTCGATTATCAGTTCAAGAAAAAAAAAACATGAAAAAGATCTCTGAAAAAAAAATCATCATATTCTATCATCGTCTTTCATCAGAATTAGTCTCTCGTGTCCTGAGAGCTTCGTTGGCGAAATTTCTTGAAAAACGAGGGCATTTTCCTCATTTATTTATAAACGCCAACGTTCGACAAACGTCATTTGTGTTAAAGATACTCGTTTCCCTATTTACATGTAATGCTCGTTTTCTAATAGGTTTGGCACTGCACCTTGGAGAGTCAAAGCACAACGTAAAAGCAGTCAATCGCAGCAGCAATTTACGCAGAATAAGATAATGGTACGATAATCGCTCAAGGCTCGCTTGTCCAACTAAGTTTCAATATCAACTTCAGCTTTTGCACTCAGCCAAGCACATCAATATTTATGCTTAAAAAAATTATGCATCGGCGCTTCCTGCTACCTCCGACCTCGCCTCTGACATTATTTTAGTTTTTTTTTAACGATATTGAAATTCTGATATATTATTCTATAAATAATATATTTCCAACGCTTTTCATTAAATTTTCATCAGAGAATGTATTATTTATAGATAATAACGTGCAAGATTTATAATTTCTCATTATGATATCCTAATTGATGAAGTAGAATCTACAAAAAAGATGAGTAATGAAAAATGCACAGGGTTTTATATAATCAGTGAAATGAAGCACCTGTCTTTGTTGGTGACTATTATTGAAAAAACTGAATTCAAAATGTCAGTGCTGAATGGGAAATGAAAGCTCTTCTTACTCCCACGATAAAAGCGACGGATGATAACAAGCTCGTCAAAAATACAATGTTCCTCACTTCCTGTGATGTTGATTACTCAAATTTTTAACGTTAAAAATAGAATTGAGAGTCGCTTATCAACCGCAAACCGAAATTTTGTTTAAAACCATCAATTAGCACAATTATACAATACAATTTTGAAGATTACAAAAAATGACAATCTTTTTCGCATTTTCCAGGCCAGGAAGTTCGAGAGAACTATTCTCTATAATTTTCCCTTATTGTGCATTCAATGAGCTTTAACTTCGTTTAAAGAACATCCATTTTGGTCAATTCGTTCGAAAGATATTAGGATTTGAAATTAAATTTTGCAAAAATGGCCCACATGTGCGCTGTAACTAAAAGTGCAAATGCATAACGGTGTCTCAGTACTTATCAGTCTATCGCAATCGTACGTGCGCTTTTCAAAGCTTTGCAAAACGCGTTTTCAGGTCAATGCTTGTTTAGACAAGTTTCCTCACAAAGACGCCGGAAAGTGCTCGACTGTCCGTACTTTGCGACTCGAGATAAAACATTTCATTATGTAAAAAAATAACATAACTAAAAATATGCTGTAAATATCATTATGAAAACTTTGCTTCACATAATTTAATACACAGTATACTTGCTCATTATTAATATATGTACTTTAACAAGCATCACTCGTGCATTAGCTTTACAGGTTTCCATACACATATAAGTTTTTATTTGCTCGTTTAAAACACAATGACTTTTATAGTGTATATATATTACATTACAGCAGAAATCCGATTTACTAAAAGTTGATATTGTATAAACAGATATAATGTTCTTGATTCGTAAGGCACGTTTGTTCAGTCAAAATGTTGATCTTTATCATATTTTGTTGCACCCTAGAGATTTACGCAAGTTTGCGGCTTATCTGTCTTGAGAATAAACCAACCCACGTTTTACCAAGGCTTTCAGTATTCACCCGAGCGAAAGACAATGTCTCCAGAGCTTTGTTTCCTTTTTTGTTTGGTTTGTCAAATTCCTTTTTGACTACTAAAAATAGTGACCTCATTTTTCACAGTTCTAAAAACTTTCATGGATTCCCAATTCACATATTTCAAAATTTAAACTTAGAACAGCGAAATAGTAGAATTACATCTAATTGAAGTTTAAATGAAATACACTGTTCGTGAAAATGGATAGAATAAAGTTTAATTTCATCGACCATTAGAGGGAAGGACGTAATTCCATATCAGTTAGTCAAAAGAGACCAAGAACTTAAAACATATCAAACTGCCGGAGACATACGTCAATTTATCCAAAATATGTAAATGAAGTATGATTACGCGAATTAAAGAAAAAAATGATGATTAATTAAGAGTTTTGAAGATGATTTCAAAAGATATCACGGAAATTTAACTGACCGCACAGGACGTTAAGTTTGGCGACGAAGATTTTAACCCGAGGCGTCGCATAATTTGAAATTGCTACTAACGTAACGATGTTAAATTTAACGGCAACCAAGGAAGATTGGTTGAGGTGGAAGAGCTGTAATCCCTACGGTTAAGTTTTAATTCCAGTACAGCGGACTTTCCACTGTCATATAATTTCAGCTTACTTGACACTCAAGTTCAGAGCTTTAACCAACCACTCATTGAAGGAAATTTTTTTTATACTATAATATTATGATAAAATTTTAGCATATATAAAATAACAATATTGACCCTACCAATAAGTTTTCGCAATTTCTAATGACTTTCAAATAAAAATATGTACATTGCTTTCCCCTCAGGAATGTTTTCTCAAAATTCAAAAACCTAATTTTCTTTAATGATGTCGTCCTTTTCAGAGCCTTTACTTTGACAATGAAAATATTGTCTCAAATGATAAGTATTCAAGTTAAAAAAAATGCCACCCCTTCGAGTTGAGCCTCCCTTTTCTAAAAATAACGTAAAAGAACCCTGAAAATTTTGAAATTCTGCTTCCTTCGAGCAGAATCGAGTCGTTTTGATGAAAATTCTGCGAAAAATGTGAGAATTGAAATGTTTGGAACATGATCAGGTGAGCATTGGGCAATAAACTTACTCGAGAGCCGGCGTGTAGTTAAAGTTTTATATCTAAATTAACTCTCGCAACAGTCTTCTTTCTCGTCTTCTCTTGACCTGTCGATTCTACAAAGTCGATCTCTTTCACGCGACTTTCTCACAATGTAAATGCAATGTCCACACCAACCACGAATCAAACGATCACAAAGCTTAGAATTTATAATCTCTGATACCGCACTATTGCACGATATCTTATTAAAGCACTTGCACTGAACAATCATGCCTTCTTCTGCGTCTTGTGGAAGGAAAAAATCTATCCCTCGTACATAACCAGGCCACTCGAGAATGCCTCATTGAACTTCAGTATTTTCAATATGGCTTCACGTTCTACAATTTTTCTATTTACAATATCATGATTTTCAATCACCGTGAACCACTCTCTGAAAATCACTGAAAAATCACATGCCCCCCGTGACACTTGAGCTACTCTATTAATATTTCATAATTTTCGATTTTCCTCTAACTGAAAAACGCTCTGCACTGGAACGTAATTACGCTCTGAAAGCATCAAGTGGAGCGAAATGGGGCTGATTGTCGACTCACTGATTTTTGTGTGAAAACCGAAAGCTCGCAACCCCGGCGAAAGCTTCGCGCCGAGGAGCGTGAATCAATGAAAGCTCGCTGCGTGGCGGTTCGACCGCGACTGAACTGAATCAAGTCGACTCGACTCGACTCAACTCGGCTCGAATAGAGCTTGAATGAGAGGAGCAGGTCGCGCTGACTGGGGGAGAGAGTGGGTGAGAGCGACTGGTTACCAACTCCAACTGGTTTGCGTTCGTTAACCGGAAGGATCTCAAACGATCTGCCCGGTTCGGCCCTGTTCCGGATCTGTTCCGAACACATTACGTGTTCCGGAACTGTTCAACATAATATTACATAATATTACAACAAAGGGTGGCCGACACTCAGAGAAAATCATGAAATCATAGAAATGTCAGGGACTTCTTGACAGAACTGGGAAAAATCGTTCTCAAAATGTATTTAACATGTAAAATGGAAAATAAGTTCGCAAAATCCATATAAAATGGAAAATGGTGTTCTATCTTTGATTTAAAATAAAAATTGCAAAATGCATATCGTATCTTAAAAAAGTGGTATCACGAAATGTCTCGAAAATTTCGCATGCATTGTTGATGTAAACCTGATTGGCTTTTGAATGACTTGAAGTTCTAGGAAAAAAAGGAAATAATCGCTAATTTAGTTTTGGAAACTTTGTTTCGTGTTCTTAATTAAATAAGTGTAAGAGAAACTTATAAATAAAAGTCAAAGTCAAAGTGGAAGTGGAAGTGAAAAGTTATATAATCGCTCCCCAGATATTTCATGGCTTTTCAAAACAATTCAAAAGATTTTAAGCAATTTAGTTTCATCAATTTGAACCGCAAAAATGTAAATATTGTTATAAATAATGATTCTGTCCTTAAATAACAATAAAAACGGATTTATATACTTCTATTCTATTCTAATATCGATATGCCTGGATCAAAGTTAAGCTTGATCGAGTAGCACTTAGATCTAATAATTAATTACATGTCTCATGCCTAACTTCATGAGCGATAACTTCGAAATATCAACATAGATAAATCACAGTTTTTGACTGTGGCGATACTGATTTTAGATACATAGGTCTCTCAATTTATAGAACATGCAATTAATTATTTTGGAAACATTGATAATCCACTAAGTTTATAATCCCTTTACGGCTTCTAAATAAATCATATAACAATTATATTATTGGTTAATCTATACCAATTTCAAGCACTAAAATAATTTGTAATCATCATTCCATAATAACAATGATTAGTAATTTTAAATAAAATGATAATGAAGCTAGGCGATTAGGCTATCATCAGATTTTTCAACACATTCCTCATAACTAATCTATGTAACTATCATCTTTCATGCATTTTTTTATTAACAATTGAATTATCTACTCCGATCATACGAATGTGTTCATCGCATGATTATTTGCCTTTTCCTTATCAAAAATACTCTTGGGGAAAGTTAAGTGCGTCAAACGAATATGTGTTTATACAGTTGTCAAAATAATTTAATTTAAAAATAAAAATTTCCATAAGTCAGAGGCACATATGGTCCTTTTAATTGAGTTATTATATTTTGACTATATCTTGTTACAAATTTCCTCCAACAGTAACTTAAATGAATTAGAATTAAATGTGCGCCTTGCAGCCGCTGGCGAGGGTCGTTCATTATCATAAATAAATGCGGAGTAATTGTTGGGAGCAATTTGAACTTTTGACGATTTATATACGGATTTCTCATTTAAAATGCGAATTGTTCATAAAACATTAATGAGTATAGATGTACCTCCGGGAAATGAGAGACCGAATGGCTAACAATCCTGACAACTCACAGCCGCTTTTTAATCATGCATCAATAAAATGCTTCTTAAGCTAACCTTCTCATTTACCTGTTTTCTTTATAAATAATTTTCATTTTCCTAAATTCATAAAATATGAGATACACGTGTGATATGCGAGATTAATTATCGTAAATTATTTTTATGTGTACCTATAATAAGCTAACATTTTCGTCTCATATGCGTGGGTATAATTAAAAAAAGATTATTGACCTATAATATATAAACCTGAAGGATCGAGAGAGAATGCTGATGTCGGTGGAAAGTGATAATTGAAATTAATTTCAGCGCTCTCCTTAATTAGGTGCATTTTCATTTGAAATAAAATAGCTCCTCGAGTCGTTGCAGCTAATTTTATAGCAGTGAATGAATGCGATTTGTTTCTTCTACATAAATTTAATTTATTAATCGAAAAAAGAAAGATTTCCCGTCAACAGAGTGACGGGAAATTCGTTCTTTTTGTTTATTTGGCGATAAAACAAAAGTGCTTCACAATAACGATGACTCTACCATTTTCTAACAATAAGTGACTTGCGGCGATTTGTCACTCCAAGCCAGGCAAGCTAGGATTTTCGATTAGACACGTTGTGCCTGCAGCGCGATAATCGTCTTAAAGGACTTTCCGAGTTAAGAACACTTTGCATTTCTGCAGATTGAATTAGCAATGGAAAAACTGCACAAGAAGTTGAAACATTTATTTGTAAAAACGTGAATCTAAAAGATGTCATAAAGTCAGGTTAATGCCTCTAGAATGAAAACTATCAGAAGCGTAAAAAAACCATCATAGGAAGAAAAGTCAATACAAAGAAATCATTGTAGCTCGTTCCCCTTCTAAGCCCTCATATATCCAGTCACTGATCCGCTTCATATGGTCTCGAGCATAAGGGTGAATACTGCGAATAGCTATATAACTATTATATATATATATAGTATATATATATATATGTGCGCAAATATGCTGAGCAATTTCGAAACTTCTGGTTTCAGAATGTCGGATATTAATAACGCCCATTAATTAAACAGATATTATGTAGTTGCATTCAGCGTACAACCAACGCGGTACGTCATCGAGTCAAGGCATTATGCAGTTATGGTAGGTCGACAGCAAACCAATGCGCCTCTCAAATTCACTCAGCTTGATTACTTTCTGAAAACACTGTAAAATCAAATGACGACAAATATTTAACCAGTGTGTGTGTAGTCTTTTCCATGGCAACATGGAGAACATTCATTTCTTTCATAATATATTAATTCGACTCGACGATTGTACCACGACAATATCAACGTCGATTCGACATCATAATATCGACTATCCATTTCTGACTCGGAAAATATAGCATGTGATGATACAAAAGGGAGTGAGTTCTCTCGTATAACAAATATTGTACATATTTGAAATACATTATGCCACCTCTTTTGTCAAGAATGCATTATTTTCACTTCAGACTCTTTTTACGTGGTAAAATAAAAAAGTGGAATTCTACTTTACATAGAGATAGGCCTCGAGACATTTCTGTTTTCTTGGCACATTCACTCTTTAGACACGAATCTGCCCCAGGTGCGCATCCGCATTATGCTATAAGCACGATGGAAATGTGGAATTTCTATCACCTGCATTCATCCCACGTGTTATTTCGGGCACATACAAAATATACCCTTTCATGTGTGCAATTCACCCATACAAATCAGCAGCGAAGCCTGGATATATGTACTTTCAGCTCGACTTTCAGGAATATGTAAATTTCCAAGGGGTGCAACTACCGCGAATCCCATCAAGTACCTACTAGAGTACATCGCAACAGAATCACAAGTTACTGACTTCTACTCTGAGGATCCCGTGATGAAAACTTTTTTTCTATTTCATAACGCCTTGCATCTTCCTTCTTTGTAAAAAAAAGTGTACCGAATAAATTATGCCAATTATATCCTAAGTTTCACAATTGCATCAGTGCGAGCACCATATTCATGACAATTATGGTGTTCATCGTCTGCTACGTTTTCATTTGCGGTCAAACGGCACGTACATGTTCTCATTAAATTCCGTCTTTGTAATGGCAATCTCATACAACTGATTCAAACCTTTACTTGAATTGTTATCGTGCGTTATTATATTCGCAAAATTTCTAATATAAGAACGAACACGCGCTCCACGCGCGCATTTATCTTCTTTTTAAGTATTATATAATTTATTATATTTTATTTCTCTAATCTCTTAAAATTCCCAGAAAAATTCTTGAAATTTGCGGAATTTACGATGCGGCAAATATCGATTGTCGAAAATCACTATCGATACTTACACGACGAATCAGGAATGCGGAATAGGCGTTACGATATTTCGACTTTGACTCAATCATCTTTTTAGAATAGATGAATATAATAAACATATAATTGAGAATAAAAATGCTTCCTAATTATTAATTAGGAACAATTTTTAATATATGAAATTTTTCTCTCATTGATCTCTTCCCTCCCTTCTTAGTGAACAAATTTCTCTGCAAAGTCGCCTTGAACAGATCACGTGACTGCAACATCCGCCGCGTCGGAAGAACACCAAAGTGCTCTAATGTAAGAACTGTGTAATATAATTTAATCCGATGAAGTAAGTACTGGTATTGTTTTTTAAAACAAATTTATACTCGCAGACTAAGATTCTCTCAAGTATATTGAAGTCTGTTATATTATAATTAAATTATTAAAAAGTCTCCTAATATCTTAAGCAAAAATGATTACATTCATTCAGAAAAAATACATCAAACTCTAAAAAACATTTTTAGAGTATGATTTTTAGTATTGACAGCGTTTGATGTGAAGTTTGCTTGAGTCTCGGAAACTGAACTACTCTCTCATTGAACGTAGACTGCGCCTATTAATCTTCTTCAGTGATACCGAGATTGCTTTACGGAAAGCGATTTCCTCATTCTGTGATCCGGGCATCAAAAATACTTGGCATTTGACCAAAAAATGAGCATCTCTTGACGCATTTTCTTTCCGTCTGAGATATCGCTAGCAGATGTCAGCATTTTGTCGACCTGGCAAAAATAGCGTTTTACGTGTCTGCAATGACGAATTATTGCACAAAGTTCAATCTCGTCATCATATTTGAATTGGCTTCATATATTTGAAACTGGGGAAGCCAAAATACGAAGTTATTATTTTCAAAATATGTACTCAAATATTACAGGACTTATACACCGCATACATACATATATATATATACTTCATTTTTACGGATATAATACTGTGTAACACACCTCACAAACCAATCCCTATATATATTCTCTATTGTCCCTTATATTCAATTGAGGGTCTCTAAAATCCCCTATTTTCAAGATTTTTTTCTAAAAATATATTAACGTGCAGTATAAAAGAGGAAAATGGAATTTTTTCCTGACCTCAACCTCTGCCTTTTTATTATAAAATTTACATTTTTTAGTTTTATTTGATATTGTATAATTTACTTTAATACACATTTTGTACCTGATCCACACACAGACCACTTTTTAATAAAGGCGAACAAAACTAAGTTATTAAATTGCAAAATAATCAACATAATATTTTAATCACCAGGGTATAGGGACTCAGTTAGCTTCACGCTATTAGCGCTTCGGATCTCTCGTTTTATATCTCGCGAGTTAATAAAAGAGATCCGATCGCTATACAGCATAATTGCTACCTCAGAGTCCTTACCCTGGATTTGTTTCCTTTAATGAAAAAATAAAATTTCACCATTATTCATAAACAGTTGAATTAAATTTATAAGATTTGCAATGACAAAAGAAAAGTGTCTGCGGTACATTATGATGGAAATTCTTTGTGTGGATTTGAATGGAAATTTTGCTGAAACTGAGTAATTAACGCTATCTGAAATAATTGGATGCGGACCAACCGAAGGCGATGGAGGAAGGTCTTTGCGATTAAGCGAGAAAAGACGACGCTCGTTGAAAGAAATAAGGAGGAATTCTAGTCACGTTTTCAAGTTTCAATGGAATCGAGCATGGAACACGAAACACAGCGAGAGAATTGCCTCCAACAATAAATTAATTCTCGTCTAGGCGGGTTATTTCACTTCACAGGGTGTCCCATCATTTTTCCAATAAACAGGTCAGTTTGACGAAATGAACGATCAGCAGCATGTCTTCATTCTACACTGAAGCCAAAAGATCTCTCAGATCTTGATGATGCTCTTAATATAATATTAAAGACCTAAATGAAGATCTCGAGATGCTGTTAGTAGACCATCAATACGTGTATAAGATACGAGGACTTGTATTGATTCACTCTAAGTCATCCCGGAAATTGTATCCAAACCAAACAGTTCCATTCCAATCCGAATAGTGATGCAAGCAAGACAGTAATTTATTGATCCTTGAGTTTTATTGCTTTATCGTTTTCAGCTAATTCGCCACCTCGTATATAGCTCGGCAGAGTAGGTGTTCCACACCAATACCCTCCTTGGAATTCTTGGATTTCGGTTTGCTGTTGGTATAATTCTCATGGAAAATTTGTAGAATTTACTCGAAATAACTAACCACAATAGGATGGAATAGGTGTGGGAGTACAAATTTCAAGAGCGTTTTAATATCAAAAATAACTAACATGATTTGAAATTCTTTACTGACTTTTATTACTCTAAAACTCCCAAAATGTTGATGGATACATTTTGGTTGGAACAAGCTAAGTGCGCTAAGTAGGGTGTAATTTATTGCTCAATAAGCGCCGTTTGCAAGCTGTGAAAAGCAGCTGCAGGACGTGAGAGTTTGCAATTATAAGATGCTCGTATAGTCCAAGTCGCACCTTGATAGTGAAATGGCTCGCTTACTCGAATTCGCTATAATTGCAAGTTAAGTTTCCATGATGATTAGAATAAATTAGTAAACTAAGATCTTGGGAAAATGTGTTCAAACTTTTTTAAAAAGTTTGAATTAACAATCTATTATGTGTCTGTAAATGGATATACATTTAAGAACGTGATATTTTGTGATAAATCACAGAGTAGGACAGTACAAGAGCGATAATACCAAAACATTTCAACACGAGTTTGACGCGATGGTCGTTAAAATTGAAATATTGTTCCAGTATCAGCACCATTGTGAAATCTCGACAATTTCTATCTTCGTCATATTATTTCTCTCTATTTATCCCATCACCTCTGATTCCGTTCTCCTTGCTTTTCACACTTATTTTCTAATTTTCCATCACTGACAAAACTATTTCTGCTTCGAAAGAGAAATTCAATATGGAATATTCAATTTGTGTTTTCAAGTCTCTAAGATCAGATTTAATACTTATAATGGAGTTTCCA
Source organism: Synergus umbraculus (assembly GCA_900474325.1). Taxonomy (NCBI): domain Eukaryota; kingdom Metazoa; phylum Arthropoda; class Insecta; order Hymenoptera; family Cynipidae; genus Synergus; species Synergus umbraculus. The sequence continues at coordinate 50,959 of UCOK01008899.1, forward strand.
GGGAGAATAATATTTTGTAGGCAAGTTAAGTACCAATTTGTTAAAGTTTCCAACTTATGGCCAAATCGATAACTGCGTAACGAGAAAAGCAGCAACGGAAAATCCACTTTCACGAATGTGCCAACGACGGAGAAGTTTTTCCATGACAATTTTATTTTCAATCATTTCTCTTTCATGTAGAAACACCTTCTTCTGTAAAGACGAAAGGAGCAGATTGACAATTTTTCTCGCTAGAAAGCTCTCAGATAAATAATGAAAACCATTAAAGAAAAATTCACCCAGTGAATTTAGTAAAAAAATATTGAAGAAAAATATATATATATATTGTAGGTATATATATGCGGTCGGTAAATAGTGACGTCATAGATAACCATTTGCCCTTAATTAATAATAAGTCTACGAATTAGTTTGCAGGAAATGCGATTGGAAATGCGAACAAAGAACTTGCGATTGACCAAGGTAGGGAAGTTTCAAGCTTTCAAGTTCTGAAGGAGGTCGTTAAATGGCTCAAGGAAAGTTTCAAGCTGTATAGTACAAAGTCTAATACTATATATGGTGCAACTTTGGCATTTGACTTTTAAACCAATAAAACGCATCTGTAAATAGATTTTCTAATAATAATATACAAAAATATTCTTGGCATCTCTCTAGTTTTATTTTTAAAGAAAAAAAAAGTTTGCGTAATAAATTGAGTAAAAACTATCGATAATATTTACTAAATAATTATAAAAGTAGAGATACAATCTGGCAGTTGATAATAAAAGCCAGATTGAGACCGTTGTGTGGACTGATGTTTTTCAAAGCTTTTATCGGAGTTTTAATTAAACCACCAGCTTTGTGTTGAGCCGAGGAAAGTCTAATCCGCTGAGAAACAAACTCTCTATTCCACACTCGAACAACTCCTATATGATGCAAATACTCTTAATTGTTTACTACGTAGTGCATTTCATTGAAAAATCCTTTTCATCCTTTGAGCTTTTTCAGGTTTTCTTTTAAAATATGTTAATTTATCAAGGAACACATTCTTTTCGCGTGCAGAGTAGCTGGTGCATAAAGAGTGTCAATTAAATTACGCTCGAAAGCCTCCACTAAAAATATGATAGTTAAATGCAAAAATATGCTCGGGACGAAAACTCATACGTTAATAATGGCATTCACCATTTCTCTGTAGAAATGAGACCAAGTTTTTTCTACATTGGGGATATACTTTATCACCGCCACTCGTTATAGTTCTTATTTTTGCAGCCTCCACTTTATTCTCGTGTGAACGAAGGCAAAACGCCGATACTCTGTGTAGGCGATCCCAACCAGCTGAACAATTCGACGGCGTTGATGCGGAACACCGGTCACCGCCAAAAGAGAAGACATGAAAAGAATTATAGAACAAAGAAGGATAACAGAGAAAAGAAAATTATTATCTAGAAAGATAATAATAATAACCAGTCGAAACGAATAAAAACGAAGCTCATTAAGTATTTAAGATGTAGATATTTTTAGAACCACAGTTAGTACCTAAAAATTCAATAGTTTGAAGCCGAAGGCCCCTTGAGAAAAGATAAAAACAACTTCTGCACGAATAAAATAAAATTAACACGCGAATACTCGCCACTAATTGATTTCCGGGCTGAATTTGACCTAGTCCGATATATAACAATGAAATATGATATCACAGAAAGGGAATGAATTGGACTGGGTCAAAATTTTACCTCCGACGTGGTAGGTGTGATACTATATTCTTTTGTTTTACATCCGACTGACAATGAGCCAAGTCCGGGCCGGAAATTCATGAACCAGGCCACTAGAATCTCGGTAAAAGTACATAGACAAATTTCCATGGAAACTGGCTCAGGGATCGAAACGGGATCTCGAAGGATGTTGAAGGCTTGGAACTTAAGTAAGAATTTATTGACAGAACGTCCACGACCGCATGAATAAAATCTGAGAAGAGTGATAAATGAATGATGGGAGGGAAACTTAAGAACTTGCAAGGTAAACGTGGATAAACGTTCAAGTTGTGCCCCAGTTTGTCCAATTTGAATTATCCACTGGAGAAGCGAATTATACTATATGCTGTGATTTAGTAATCGTGTAGAAGTCAATGAATAGCTCTCAACGCCTTATGACAGTCTTGGTGCTCTTCTCTATTTGGTGCAGCCATTATGAAAGACATGACAGAAGCTGCATTCAACTTTCATGATTTTACTCTCCGCCTCTCTCGAATTTCTTTAAAACTCTGAAAGAACTTGATAATTAATTTGTTTTTAATTGATAATAACTTTAAATTGCTCTTCTTAATGTAAATTAGTATTCAAATCTTACGATTTACCTTTTTCATAATTATCATGTCTGCGGTATTCTAAACCAGGGAAAGTTTGAAGTAGTCGCTGTCTAAGAAGCGTCAATGTCTCCGGAGGCACATAATTTTTTATTTGCGTCCTTAACGCCAAAAAAGCGGTTCTGAGATAACGATAAGCCAACTTCTTCAAGGGGAAAATAAAAAAAGAAATAAAAGAAAGATGCAAACCCCTAAAGCCTGGAATTTTCAAGCCCTGCCTGATTCTAGCGAATCCGCAATTGCGGCGAATAAAGACTGCCTTTTCAGACATCTTTTTCTCCTGAGTTAGGTTTAAAAAAAAAAGATTCGTCTCTCATGCAGGTATTGTACCATCAAATTTTTGAGGCGGATGATACAATGTTTCTCTCTCCAAATGTCTGCCACAACGACATTGCTGACGTAAAACAGAAAAAGGCCCTAAAACTTTTTCTAGTCAGTAAAATTTTTATTTCTTCTAAAGACTGTTTGCTTGAAATGCATTTTTATGTTTTCTTTACAAAGCGAAAGTTATTACTTCAACGTTTGCAATATTTTCCAGGAAAAAGCTCGAGTTATTTTATTCATATTATCCAGATCCTTTTTCATTAACGCCTCTGTCATGCCTTGAACAAAGCACTTGTTGTATCATATCCACAATTACAACTAAACTATAAACACCAACATGTATAATACATTATCAGTTAATCGTCTTATATACCACAGATGACTATATACATTGATTGTTCTGTTATCTTCGCTCCCTTCATTTATAATTCTAGATATTATTCAACCTCCGCGAGGTGGTTCTCCGTTAATTTGTTACGATTATCACAAACATAATTTTATTCGCTTCTAATGGGAAAACTTATCCCTTATATATTACTTTATATGGAGAAAAAGGTTAAAGGAGGAAAAGGTCTGATCAGATTCTATAAGATATTAACTTTAATTTTTCTGAAAACTTCTTTTTAGTAAAACACTTTTTACAATCGATAATATAAACTCAAGTGTAAGATTGTACTTTAGCCTTGAGGATAACAATCTCCTCACGACACTCGAGCTCATTTATTAAAAAGATTGTTATCCTATCTTAATTATTATTAAGAAGTATTGCAACAGAAATGTAAAACTTAAATTTAAAGTCTGTATTAAAAATCAAAACCTTAATCTAATATTTTACTGAAATATTTTGGATAAAATATGCTGCACTTAGATGCAGGTGGCACATGCAGACATGATGTGCTGGCGCCAAAGAGCACGTAATTAATGCAGAAAATTAGAACTCAGCGTGCTCGCTTTAAAACACCGGAAGTTAGTCGTAAATTCGGCACGTCGCGGCTCGGTGGATGCGATTAGCAACTTTCAACTTTGCGTGAATTTAAAATGTTTATTTTCTTCTGTTAAACAGTGTACAAGGTGTTTGTTGAATCAATATTTGAAAATATCGAGAGAAACGTATGTAATATGCATTTTATTTACGGGATAAGCAGTTAAAAGAGATTGCACTGAAATTCTTATAAAATTTTGCATCTCTAGCACGCACTAGCATCTTTTATTCCCGGTAAAATTTATAACATCGCCGCAACGCATTCTACCTACATACCTGGAAAATTGTAAAAAACCAGAATTGTTAACTAATGCGCATCGCTCATTGTAAGTGTTGCGGAAATTTTGCGCTTTCAGGAATTCTCGTTAATGCAGGTCTCGTAAAAAAAGACTTTCGTAAATTCAATTTCAAATTTCATCTAGTTTGAACTTTTAAAAACAAATAGTGGTCCTTTTCATTGCTAGAATATGGAATTGTGCTACTTTAATTTAAATATAAGAGATAAATATAATTTCACAGAAATGAAGTAAAAGTATTTTATTTTATATATTTTTTAATAAATCTACAAGTCACTTTTCATTTAAATTTATCCCTTTAACAATTATCAACATAATTGAAAATATTGAAATTGACCGTAAGCGTAATGGCAAATATATATTAGTAATTTGCTGGAAATATATTCATCGTTAATAAGTCATTATATTGAACGATAGAATATTCACCAATTAATTCAATCATTGAAATCTCTCAATCGAAAATGGAAATGATTAATTGTTTAAAAGAAAACGTGAAAATAAAAAATAGAAAAATAAAAAACTTTATAGTCCAATGTATATTGCTTTTAAGAGAAGTGCTATCATTATTATTCAACTTTTAGTTCCAGAACATAAAAGTGGACAATATAATATAGACTTTCAGTTATAGGGGTTGAAAACTCGCCTAATTGAATGTACACTTGAACGGACTTCAGTGACTTCAGTCAATATGTATCATCTGACTTGTGAGTTTTAATCCCCTATAGACGTTCCATGTCTCATTCTTTTTAGAAAAAGTTTAAGAGTTCGAAGCTAAAGAGGGTAAACTACACCCAGAGAACATGATTCCAGTCAGTAAAAAGTGTAATTATTTAATATTTATTTAGAAAAAGTCTCGAACAGAATTTTCTCATTGGAAACGGAAAAAGCAAAGAAGACTTTCGGACTGTTATTCTAGTATGCGAGTTTTGTAGAGTCTCATCAGAAGATCTGTGTAGTTTCCCAATAAAACTGGCCTTTGACATCCACAGTACAGAGCTGATAGAGGAACCAGAATGTTTGAAGGCCTGCGATCTCTGTATTTGTACAAATGTACACATTTGTGGACGCAAGTTCACCAACCTGGTTGCAGAAGCTTGAATAAAATATGTGTGAATACATTCAACTGTAGGTGTAATCACGTATAAAGGCGCGACAGTGTGGAACTGCATGTAAAGCTGATTAAAATGGACTTAATATGCGTAAATTTGGGCAAGACCATGAAATTGTGAACAAGCCTATGAAAATGTTGAAAAGTACCTGAAGTTTGAAAATTATAAGTGAGCTATATGAAAATGTACATATATAGAGAGATAAATCATATTGATATGTTGTATATATGCGCGTTTAATTAAATTCTAATCTTAATGTGCATCTGCACTATCGGCATGTGATAATTACAACATTGTAACATTGTAATATTGTAACATTCATGACTGCAAATGTGCGCCCTGTTAATGTAGATGGCTGTAGCAGTCGAACTGATGCTGGATCTGCTGAATGCACGTCCCCCGGGTGAATCGATGGAGCACCCCTCACAACTACCCCTAGTCTCTGCCTACAGCGTACTTTCTCCCTTCCACTAACCCTTTTCCATCTCTCTCCCTCGCGCACCGCAACTTTTTTGACATTTTCCTATTGTCATTCCATTTTTCGCCTTTCCACAGAAAGAGAGAAACATTTAAATCAACAGCAGCATATATTTTATCTAATTCTTTACCTAATCTCATTTCAGTGTACGTTCCCTCGCTCTAAGTCTGCAAAAGCAAAAAGAGTTCATTACTTACAGAACATTAACTTCCCTCATTTTTCAATGAGGCTACTCTGTTTCTGACTTGCATATTTTTTTAAGACAGAGAAAGATTTTTGCATTTTACAAGTTATTTCCATACAGTTATTTTCCTGTTCACGTTCCCGTCCTATTTTATCTTTCCATCTAACTGCTTGAACTTCTCAAATCTTTTTCCTCTACCTATTTTCTCTTATCAGTTTTACTTCTTATTTTATCTCTTTCATTGCTGGCAAATACAGCTTTTTCCTTTTTTTCTGTAAGCACAATTCCTTCGCAATTTATATCTTTTCTCACAAGAATTCCATGTATACTTATTTCTTCCCACTAACTGGAAAATAGTTTGGATGTTGCACAATCTTAAAATGAGTTTCATACCGAAAATGTAAGTTCAACTTGAAATTAGTGAATATGAGAAGGGATTATTAAATTTTACTCTCGAAACTATAGTGCAAGAAACTAGAGATGCATTGTCCTGCCAAGTTTCGCCTGAATCGTTTATAGTAGTTCTCGAAGTGTATGAAGATCTGCAGGGGATTTAGAGCGCAATATAGTGCAGATTCTGTTCAATTGTACATTCATAGTGTTCCATTGGCATTAAGAGCACTTTGCTGAGGCCTGTAAACGCAAGCAGTGGCTATCTTCATGGGATGCACGTAAACGATGCACAATTAATCATTCTCTCTATAGAGTGATTAAATTGTGCAATTTCCAACAATGCCTCAATGAAAACTGTCCCTTATTGGCATGTAATAAATTCCGAATCTAATCAGTAATTATTGGAACAATAAAGCCTTTTTTTTAGAAAAAAAGAAGAAACGATACCGAAAGCTCTGTGAATTCATCCAGACATCAGAGAGCAATACAGACAACTTAAGATTCGATATATAGGTTCATTGCCTTGCAGTTTCTTTTGTTCAAAGACTTTCTGCAGACCAATCTACTCTACGAAAATAAGAAACAATAAATTATATTTCTGTGACCAATAAGCCTTTGGCTTAATACCAATAGCTTCATATATATAGAAACACTAATTGCTTTCTTCAACTGCAATATATATATATATATATATATATTTATGTTCCACGAGTTGTTTTCTAACATCATTCAATATATAGCATTTGAAGTTTGATGAAAATATTTAAGGAACAATAAATACAAAGGCGAAACAATCTTTCCCAAGTCACTATTTGTTATTGAAGCCTAGAAATTTGCATTCTGAATATGAAAATCCAGAATGCAGTATTAGATTCTCCCACGTGTGATTCGTTCTCATTTCAAACGAATATTGGCGCTTTGAAAAATATCAAATGGGAAACGTTCTTGAAGGTATTAAGCTTCTATGTATCATATTGAGTTTTCTTTTTGTGGAAAAAAAGCACATGGGAAATGTAAATAACTCTATACGTGTATTTGCACTGTACGGAATTATATTTAATAATAAATACTGGAATATGTGAATTTATGTCAACTTTAACATCCAGTATTGACTTATTTTACGTTGAACATCGCAGACGCGTAAATTTTACAATACAAGAGCACAATTGACAATAGATTACTGAACAGCGGCACAAGTGCTCGTAATTACAAAACTCGCACCCTGTTGTTTTTGGCAAAATGGCCGTTTATGGTTTATTCGTTCGAAAGCACTTTGTGGAAATTCATTATTCGAGGAGCGAGAAGATGAATCGATTCTATTATCAATTTCAATTATTAATATAATGGTGCTTCCGGCTTAGTCTATTTTTCTTTGATATATTTTATACAATATTTCTATAACGACATTCCATGTTTTCAATTACAAGGAATAAAAAAAAGTCTTAGTGTTATTTTTACTCTATTATAGTAACCGGCTGAAATTAGTATGGCAGTCATTTCTCTAAAGATTCCCAATCTTTTCCATTCCCATTTGGAAAAGTGACCTTGATGTTCTTTGTGAGGACACTTATTGTGGGCAGAAGAAAAAGCATGATCGCGTGACTTTACCTTTATATAAGGTTTGGTGTCAGGGTCACCACGAATATCGTGTGCACCACCATGTATTTTAGCATATTATACCCACTTGGCTGTGCATGCTAATAAAATTCGAAATCTCGAAAGCTACAAAAAAGATCTGTCTCGATGAACAATGATTAGAATGCGAAAAGGATGCCAGTGTAATTATGAATTAAGACGAAGGGTTTGATCAACGATAAGTGTCGAAAGGCAAGGAATTTGGCAGCTGACTGGTCGAAAACATTTAATCATGCGAAAGTCTTCACCAATCTCAGTTTTAATCCAACGGAGAAAATTGGATTAGTTCTCAAAGGTTTTCATCTGAAGAGAAAATAAAAAATTAACTTACTACAATCTCATATTAAGAACCCGCATTGCAGTTCCTTTCAAATTCCTTTCCTTTCCTTCTACGTTCCATTCCAAGGGAAAAACTCCATAGTATAAATTGATTTAATGGATGCCTCGTTTTACGAAATTTTAAATATTACTAGTTATTTTAAAATATAATAGAAGAAACCGATTGTAACTGGTTGTAAAGTTCCTCGGAAAAAGTAAATTAAAGTCCTTATCGTTCCTAACGTAAGGGAAAAGTCAATTAAGATCGCATCTTTAAAATGGTATTCCTCGTTATTAAAACTGAAGAAAATTGATCAAAGCTCAGTAGTTTTATAAGAAAATCTTGTCTTTATTCCAGTGAATGTAATGTCCTCAAGGGTCTTTGATTAAGGAAAAAGCCAGGCAGCAATTCATCCATTGTAAATAACACGTAGTAAAAATTTATGAAATGCGTGATCATATTAAAGTTTTAGATTTACAAATTCTTCGCGTTCTTCAGCAGCTCTTATTCATAATGAATTCGTGTTTAAACGTAAGTTACAAGAAATTGTATAAAGGAAGATGGAGCACAAAACTAATATCACCTATAAGTGTGAAATAAAGTCGGAAATTCAGGAAATTTTCTTTCAACTTTTCATATCTCCGGTCTCATCGCTGATATATACTTATAACATCGTGTTTCATGTTTGTGTATAGTCGGGTTTTTATGATACGATACTTGAATGAAATAAATTCCACCAACTCTTGCTGAACCCCCCCACCCCTCTCTCTCTCTCTAGTCTCTATCATTCTCTCCGATTTTCTTTCACTCTCGTTTACTCTCTCGGCCTCAGTCACTCCAAATCGATAACATTTTCACCAGGGCGCCGAACTCTAGAGCCGCGTTCTTCGTTAGACACATTCGTTAACGTTAACGGCATCGTGTTGTATGCACATAAAGTGAAGGTCTCCTAAAACGCAATTGGTCTTCGTAATTTTGAATAATACGATACGAGAATTCGATTTGCACACATTTCAGATTAATGCTTCTCATTTTGATGATGGTGTAAATTTCCAATGGATCTCATAAATAATCTCATCACTTCAAATTTTATACAAACTGCGAATTAGATTATAAAGTTGAGAGCCGACGCTTTGCCATTGATTTGTATTCTTAATGGCTCAAAAAATGGTAGATCTCATTACAGACGCCTTGATAATCTCAGCTATGGATTTCTGAACAAATTTAGAGAGATTTTGTTAGAATTGATGATGTAAGGAATGCAAAATATAGCAGCTTGGGACTTTGAATAGTACCTCTGGGTATAATGTGGATGTTCCTGGAAATAATCCGAATACTCTTACTCCATGTTAAGGCAGCTATATTGTGGGTAATTTAAGCTTATATGACCATCACAGCTATTGCTTGATTTAAATATAAATGGGAAATCCGGGCTCCTTACAATGTTTTTAAAGCAATGTTATTTTCCACTATTTAGTTCCTCTATGTCTGAAATAATTATTCCATACGAAATAATTTAGAGGAATTAAGACAATTTTTCGGTAATTACAGATTTCGAGATATTCTATCTAAAATCTATCTAAAATGAGTCGGTTTAAGTTTTCATCTGTGTTAGTTTCAGTTTCAGAAACAGAAAAAGAAGCTGCCCCCATTTCTTAACAGGCGGGAGAGATTCTTTTAATTACCGAGTCTGGGCGCTCGTTTCAACCCCTAGTGCCTGCCACCATAACCGGATGGTGGGAATGGTGGACTCTTCATTTGTGAAGCTGACTCGTGCCTTTCTCAAAGCTAAGGTTGTAGGCTAGGTCGAATACACAGTAGAAAACGAGGCCGCCGCAGACATCACTTTACTTCGCAAATCAGTTTCAGCCTAGAGCACATAAAAGTTCCTTGAAATAGAGAACTTTGACTGAGTGCATAAATTTTAAAAATGTTATTTTCAATTCAAACGCTTTTAAAATAAGTAAACTGGTTCGGAACCTTTTTTCAATTCTATAATTAAAAAAGTTTGTTGGATTTCTTTACACTAAAAATTAGGTTTACACGAGTTTCATACAAGTCATATAAAAATGAATATTCACAAATCAGACTTCAGCAATATACACATAGTGGAATTGGTACATGAAATCAATTCGTGTATAAATTTCTCTCGAAATTTCTCGAACCGCTTCTAACTGAGGCATCAATTCAAGTGAATGGATTTTACTTTTCGACTATTTCACTTGTACTTTTTTTTCATTTACTTTACGGGAGAAAAAGCGCTTCCAGATGCAATATTTCCTGCTTACAGTATCACCTCTAGAAAATCGATATCAAAACGAAGCGTGTATTAAAACCAAATTATAATGGAATTTAGGTATTTTTAAATGCTGAGGAAATAGTTGAGAATAGTTTATAATTAATGTAGTATTCTGAGTCTCATGTTTCGAGAGTTGAACGTTGGCCATTAAGAAAGTGTTTGAATACTTGTAATGCTCGGAAGTAAGGAATTTGCAGACCATTGAAAGCGGATCAACGACTGGGAATGGGAATCATTCATAGTTCCAGATAGTTTCCTACAATTTGAGCATAAAGCCTGTATCCAAGGTGATGGGTCTTATTACGTTTGACTCAAAGTTCGTACACTGCAGCACATTAGCAAGACTATTTGAGCTCTATGTAAATGCGAATGTAATCTACGACAAAGGGTGAAAATCGATCGAGTACTTTACCTCCTTCTCTATTTCTCTATCTCTAGTTCTATCTTGATCTATAGCTATCTCCATCTCTTCGTCCTCCTCGCTCCAGGACTATTGTGAATTAGCATTTCAGGGCTGAATCGCTCTCAGAAAGCAAACTTAGAGAAACGCAAGACACCAGACTCGCCCACATATCGCGTGTTTAGATTTTCATTCAGGTGTGCTGCAGTAACAGTAATTCACGATAATTCACTGGCCGATAGTCGATCGCGTATTTTGCTATGCGCACGCCATCGCTTTATCCTCTTGATTTAAGTAACGTCGTGGTAATAATAATTATTTTTAGAAACTATACAACTATCGACAGAAAGGTGGACAAATTAAAAATAGGTGATGAATTATGATGATTTTTAATCATAAACCATAAACTATAGTGAAAATTACACATATACATTGGCATTCTCGCCATAGTTGTAGTGCAGATCTATTTAATTACGATCCAGACGAGACGTGTAGGAGAGAACCGCAACCCGGCTTGAGCGACCCGGAAAGCTCAGTTCAGAGCAAATGCCTCTCTGACTGTCATGCCGTTACAAAGTAAATGTCCTTCTACGCCTTTCATATTATCATTTAAAAAAGAAAATGAATTGTCAATTTTCTTAAGGATTCAGAAGAAGTTTGCAGAATAAAGAGTAAAAACGAATATCCTGAGTCACTTGCGCGAAAAATGCAATTTATCTCCTTTACACAATTGAGTAATCTCACCTCCTTAATATTTCCAGACAAAGAAAAATGCGCAAAATTTTTTTAGAAAAAAATTAACGAGCACGTAGGAGCCGAGTTGCCCTGAACAAAATATGCCCAAGGCATCGCCTCTTTTTCTTTCTACCTTTCTTGCCTTTATTTTCCCTCCTCATTTTCCTTTCCCCATCTACAAAAACTGTCGCTACTTATGAAGAATTATTATTTCATTTCAAGGACCATTCCTGCTTCTTACGCAACCACTTTTCAAATCAAACTGCAGATTTAAATTGTGAACCAGAATCCAGTTACTTGAAGAACGCGCTAAGTTAGAGTTTTCTTTGGAAATTGAACGGGAAAAAAGAATAAGAATTTTATTATTACACCAATTCAGAATTGGTTCGTTCTTCAAACTCACCGGAGAATAAATACAAAATGTAGTTGAGAATCTGTAGAATTTTCTTCACCAAAGTAAATTAAGGCTCAGCAAAGAAATTAATTAAGGTATCTGAAAGGTCAATGCAGGAAATGGAATTTTATTCTGTGAGCATTGAACGAGTCAAGAGTGTACTTGTTGGACATAAGGCAATGCATCGCTTGAAATAAACTCTCGATCCTCAAGATCGCATAATAGCAGGCAATTGAATATATTCTCAATTCGCAGTTGAATGATGTCTCTATCTGAATCTCAGAAATCCTTCCAGAGTTCTTTTCACGTCAAGCTAAACAAACTCAATATATATGAAATATAAAAGGCAGCATTCAATGGAGTTCGAAATTCAATAGAAAAATCCTAAATCAGATGTTTATTTTTATAGGGACTACATAGAAATCTTTCAACTCGTCTGTACGTTATTTCTTCTAAAATAGTATAATATTTACTTTTAGTCAGTGTTTTAGTCTATAATCAGTAGTAATAAGCAGCTATAGTCAGACATGTATTTTAAAATTGAATTTCTATTCAAACAAGTCAGATGTATCTTCTCTGATTTTATTTATGAGTTTAGAATCGTACTGTAAAATTAAATTAATTAAAATTAAATTGAATTAAATTGTTTAAAAATTCAATTTGTGAGAAAATATGAATTTTTCACCAAAGAAGCTTTTTGGGATTGTCCCTATAAATCAAAGGGGAAAATGTTTAAATTTTAAAAAAGAAGAATAAAAACTTTTTCATAGGCTAGTTGAAACAAAGAATTTGCATCCAGTATCTGGAAAATATTGAAAAAAAGTGAAAGACTTGTTTTCACTTGGGGTTCCGACATTCATCAGCCCAATTTAGTCGGTGCATCGGTAGTTGTTCGTTCACTGCCGTTTGCATGCGAATACATAAATTGCATTCACGATTTTTCATTTCCACACACCCATAATTTCCCATAACCTTTTGTCATGCCCACTTGTCTCCCAACATATGAATGCGCGCTTGATGAACGAATCAAATTATACGATTTCGAATGTACTTTCGGACGGATGGAAACGAGCAAAGCGAGGTCCATGAGAATGTCCTTAATTCTTTTTAATCCGATTCCATTCGAGATTAACTGGCAGAACGATTAGAGAAAATGATGTCATGAGTTTCAATAGCAAAGAAAAGGATGAAAGAAAAGAGAAAATTGATAGGAAAATAATGTACCTAAAACCCTCAGGAAAGACTATTACGCTGGATAAAATGAACTGAAAAAAAAGAAAAAAGAAAGTATTCATTTCACTATTCTTCATCAAATTTTTCCTTTTTTTTTTAAACAATTCTGAATGACATAATGAAATTGAGACAGTCAATTATATTTTTCATCAAACTAGATCTATGCTAAGGTATCAGAGATTAATTTTTCCAAGAACAATTTTCTTTCCATGATAATCGAATTTTTCTCAGCCAAAGCGTAAAACTCGCAATGATTTATTTGAATTTCAGGAGATCTAAAAATGCTATATCCCTCAGAAATGTTTCTCAGTCCATTACAAGAATAATTTCCAAGAGGAATAAATCTTTATAACATAGGCGTACGACGAGTTGAAAAAGTATTGTCAGTCCTTATGGAAATTAGACGTCACATTGCCTTAAAATCATAAAAACTACCCTAGCGAAAGCTTTGGATTTAAATTCATTCCGAATCAATCCGAATCATTTCGGAATTTGTATCCGAACCAAAAAATTGCATTCCGATTTAATCCAAATTCGGATTAAAGGTTCGAATTGAAAACTTCCTTCGAATTAGATCGGAATGAAACTGTTTGGTTCTGATCCAAGCTTTCGCTAGGATAGTTGATATTTTAGGAAATTTTGTATCTATATTGTGAGAAAAATTGACAACTGGGTTGAATTACACTACTACCTACTAAATGTATAATATTCGAAGACATCACCGTCCTGTTCTTGTTCTCGATCCCAAAGGACTTGCCTCGAGCAAGGATAGACGCGCCGCCCGGGATTCGAAGCATGGCTAGCGAAATATTAAGGTATCCAGGTCGAATCGACCTTAAATCATGCCAAAAGTTCCGCCCATCCTATAAGTCCCGATTCGATCGAAGAAAACGTGCACCTCGTTCCAGGAGAGAATCTTCCCCAGGAATATTATCACATCTTTGATAGTTGAATAAGTAATACGACTTGTAATTAAACTTTAATTAATATCTACAAACTAAGTTTAATTCTTTAAGCTCCTTATTTTATTATAAAATGAATAATTGAGCAAATGAAGTAAGTTTTGAAATTTTATAAATTAATTCTCTTCTCTTCCCTAGTTTATAAATCAAGATAATTAGTGTGATTAACATCAATCATTCCAGGAATCATTAGGGAATTTTTATAAGAAAAAAAAAATTTCAATATACAAATTCCGGAATGATTCGGATTGAGTCGGAATGAATTTCAATCCGAACTCACTAAGCCTATGATTTTATAATCTTATCTTGGATTACAATTCCTATAAATATATGAACATGGAAACATTCTTTGAGTTTCATGTCATTTAACCATTACTAGGATCGTGTCAAATTAACCGCAATAAGGTCGGCAATGCCATGAACAGAAAAGGGTCGCTGAGATTGTTTCCGATAAACAAGGAAATGATGCGGGCAAAGGTAAAGGGCGGAAAACTTTTTCAGTATAAGATGACTGAAGAGGGACTCATAGAAGTCTAAGGACATTAAGGAGGGTGGAAAGGAAAGTTATCCTGTTAAGATAAAATAGCGAAAAGCCGACAAATCACCTTGAAAAAAGCATTTCTCTTTCTTAATATTGCACACGTGTGTATAAAAACTCTCAGGAAAAAATAAACAAAGAGTGTGTTACATGAGAATAATACAGGTTCAAGATTGAAATATGATATTTATTACATAATGCAGAAATTTGCAAGATCGAAATACCATAATCGATAATCTTCTCAGCGATTTTTATTATCTGAAATTCATTTAATTAATATATATTTCTCTAAGTTCAAAATTAAATTATTATAGGTATTTCTTTTTTTACAAACCTTTCTTCTGAATTTCCGTTAGCATTAATATTAGAGTTCACATTTGAGTTGGAGTTCCTGACAAATATTATATTATCATAAATCACCAATGAATAAAATCTTTTTTGATGTATAATTTACATTTATATAATCCTTACTCTTTGCTGGGCGAATGGAGACTTCTGCGAAATGAAGCACTATTAAAGTTGCTATTAGCGTTCGAATTTTCATTTGCATTTTCATTAGTCTGAATTGAATAGGGCATATATCCAGGCATGGCAATTCCTGACTTTGCCATAGGAGGATAATAATTTGTGGCACACATTCCTGATGACATGAGTGGGTAATTCATTCCACCATGTCCTGCATGTCCTCCATAACCATAAGGATTATTAGACTAAAAAATAACGCTTAAAAAAATAATTGTAATACAGATTTTAAAAAAGTTCAAACAAACACTTACTTGTCCAAGAGCTGCAGATACACATACGAAGATAACACATGCAGCCAATAACTTCATTCTGCTTCAATCCGCCTTTTCAGCACAAAGTCGAAAGAGGGACTAATGTAGCATAAGCGTGGCTGAACTTCTTATAAGTCAATCAAACAATATAACAACAATCTTGAGATAAAAATAAATTGTAACAAATAAAACCTTATCACAGGTGTTAATATTTCAAGAGTTTTAATTAAAGTGAAACTTATGATTTGAATTAACTACACACTAAATATATCAGCTAAGGAAACAATAGGTGGTTAGAGTAATTTTTATTTAAAAATAAGCCACCTTCCATTTATGTAAAAATTACATGATAATAACTAATGACTATAGAGTTATATTTTTTACGATACAATGATTAATCTGACTCCCAGAATTGGTGAGGTTCTAAATTACATAGCTCCATTGTCTAAGACCAAATCTAATCTAATTGCAAATCGTAGAACCTGAAGTCTCCCGTGTAATTCAATCATGACATTGTACGAGAGAGCTATGATCAGCACTGAATTACTGTGTATACATTAGTCCAATAAACTAATGAAACCAATTAGAATAATTAAAATCGTTAATCGTCTCTCCAGCATTTGGTTTCACCTGTTTTAAATAAATAATAAAAATATCCTCTTGGGTATTTCTAGCTTTCAGACTATGTCTAGAATCTACTTCTTTATCTGAACATATCCAATCCTCACCCCAAGATTAAGTGGAGAGAACACTTCCCTGCTTCCCTCAAATAGACAAAAAAACCTTAAGAAAGGAATGATGACAGATAAAATGATAAAAAAACTTTCATTAAGATTTAAGGGGACCCGTCAGTCAAGAAATCGAGTTTTTCTTGCGTTTTCTGAAAGAATATAGTTTCAACAATATTCTCTCCAAATTTTATAAAGATCCGAGCATTATTAATGAATCCCCTTAAAAAAGTTTTTAATTCAACCTGTGATGTAGACTTGAATAAGAGCAATAAGAAAATAGAATCCTGTAAGATGAGAAGAGATCAAAATAAAAACAATGTTTATCATCGTAATAGGATGAGTATTTCCTTTTGTACAATGGAGTTTCTGCTTCCAATGTTAAATCAGCTTGACTCAAGTGCTCGCCTCCCTTTGTTTTTTTAACATCCCTTGCCTACAAAGCATAGTAACGAGATGTAATAATCGATGGTACCTTTTAGATAAAACAGAGAGTCTATGTTATAATTAAGCTCAGACTTCAAAGTCCTAAAGTGCACCAATTTAGTTGGAAATAATTAGCTATTCACCAATTTAAATCCATTTCTCGAGTCCAGAAGCTGTATAAATAAGATATAAGACTTCTCTGACAAAATATTGAATCTGAATAATGCTAATAAATTATAATTATCATAACTTATCTTAAAAAATTGTTGTTGTAAACCTGATTGGCTTTGGAATGACTTCAAGTTGTAAAAAGAAAAACAAATAATGTGTTGGTCTGCTAGTTGAATTAAATTGATCTTAGAACGATGCGTTTTAAATTATAGGGATATAGTGAATAAAATTGGCGTGATAAAAATTATGATTATTGTTGCTTGTATGTTCGTAAAAGGGAATAAGCGAAATGCGATATCTTTTGTTGTTCGAGGAACCTATAATAGTAATGGCAACAGTAAAAGTTTACTGACAGTCGTAACGAGTGCACTGTTATATCCTGGATGCACAAATGTGCACGGTCAACGATTCTTGCCAATGACACTCGTTCAGTGATCCTTTCAGAAAATCTCTGCTACCAAAAAAAATAAATATAAACGTGTAAAGTAACAGTTTTTACAGTTTTCTACAAAATCTCACTATTCTCAAAGAGAAACGAAGTTTAATTGATTTTTAAAGGGGTTGAAGTCATTTATCTATAATACATTGATCTTTTAATTTCATTACTAATTCGTAAATTCGTAATTCGGTTTTTTATTAAAATTGTATTCTTAAGGGTGTTGGAACCAAGTTCTAATCTAAAACTTCGATTTCTTCATTTTACTCAACAAATATTAAATTTGAAATTTTTTCCCTCTGTAGAATTAATCAATTTTTAACTAGAATTATGCGTACAAAGCCAAAACATATTTAATTCAAATAGTTTTTAAGTAAAATGAAAATATTTGATTTTAACATTAGATTTTGAATTCTTCGTTTTATGAAAAAAGCATAGAAATTAAACATTTTTTTGCTCTGTATGCAGTCTTATATTTGAAAAAAGATTAGTGCTGCAGAGCGAAAAAATATTTATCTATAATTTTCGTTGAGTAAAATGGAGAATGGAATTTTGAATTTGACATTTGGGTCCAACGCCCTTAATCGAAATCACTTTGATTGAAATTGACAAATAACTAGTATAGATTAATTAAATATACCAGTGTGAATAGAGTGTAGATTTTAGACCGTAGCTCACTACTTAATGGATGAAACATGGGTTATGATTACATCCCTCTGAAGTGGACTGAAACTGGAACAATGTTTAGGGGTAGTTTGCACCCCATAGTGGACGCTCCGTATCTCGTCATCGGAACCAAGCGTAATTAGTAACACTTAACAGATTGAGCTTCATGGAGATGCATGAGAGGAACCTCAGAATAGACAGGGGCTTTTCTCAAGGGAAGGAGAAACTTATTTAGTTAACTAATTGCTAATGATGTTATCAGGTCATATCAGTTGCGACTCACGATCACATGGCATATAATAGGATCCAATTGATAAAATCTGATATTTCTATGATCGTAATGTATAATATACATTATATATTACTAAATTATGTTTTTTGAGTGTAATTAAACAATATTTTAATAAAATAAGAGCTAAATTTTATGCTAATGGCCTCAGCATCTCAAAATCAGAACTAATTCATTTTTCTCTAGATGAAAATCGATCACCTACATATTTCTTCAAAATGAAGAAATATGTACTGTAATATAAAGATTGGTAGAATCGTATTTTTAGCGTTTTACCAAAAAGAACATTGATAATTTGATATCAAGGTTCGACGTACAAGGAGAACGTTACTGGAATACAGTTTGTAACGAGTTGCCAGACGTACTAAACTTTTCCAATCTAGCTGCACACGGCAATGTCGTCGAACGACGAGTTATTACTTACACTCACAAGTAAATTTCAAACTTTTAAGTTATCTTTAGTTGTAACCATTGAAAGAAAATTTAGGAAACTGACTAGTAAGGCAGAGTATAATATAAAAAATGATATACACTTTTTTCTTAGGTTGAATATTCTATATAATAGAAAGATTCCTTCGATTTGGTACTTCCAAATTCACAGGATTTCAAAAACAAAAAATACTTTGCAAAACACAAATATTTAAATGAATAGGTCAATATATAAATTAGAAAAAAACAAAGATGGATATTCTATAATGCAAACAAAATTCAATATCGCTTTCTAAACTTGGAATTAATTACGCTTCCTCTTCGATTCAATTAATTTTCACAATTAAAAAGTTCAAACACGTCTAACAATAAGTTGACTTGACCGCAATCAATTTTCTTAAGTAAACATGCTCGAGAGTAGGAAAAATAATAACTTTAAATAACAATATCGATTGGCTTTAATTAACAATTCGAAGATTATATTATTCGCTCGCTATAGTTTGAGATAATTCTTACTATATATAAGAGCGACTGACCTGACCTGTCGTACAATTGTGCATACTGTCACTAATCATGTTCAAACTAGTTCTGATAATCGCCGCCTTACTCATTGCTCTGGTCTCCGCCCAGGTAACTATAATTTTCTCTTATTACTTAAATAATAAAATCACTTTTTCTCAAAAATACGAATTTTGCTTATCTCAAAAATAGTAGATCAATATCCAATAAGTCAGTTGTATCTTTTACTGAAGTCACTTGAAATCAGGGTAGATTCAATCGCTTGAGATTTCAAGCCCTCAGTTGAAAGTAAAGTCAATGCTGGTAGAAGATTGAAATTTTTTTCTAACTGTCCAGTGATATCGGCTTTAAAATTTCGATAAGCCCTTTCAATTGATGATCCTTTTCTCTTCTTGGTATGGGAGGGAAAATCTATCACCTTGAACAAGTAAATGTCAATCTCGTATTCTTAATGGTCTGGATTTTCATTTCAAGTATCTTGATTAAGAGGAATTTTATCCCGTCATCCCAACTCTAAAATACGATGAGGGAGTTTTGGTGCTGGAATTATAGCTACTCATCTAACGTGAAAGATGAAAATTGAAAAAAGATTTTATTTTGCAGAATTATCCTCTCAACTTTGACAAGGGCTCGAATACAAATGACAATTCAAACGTGAATGTCAATGCAAACACCATGCCTGTTGGTATGGGATACCCAGAATATCCAGGAGCACAAGGTGGCTATCTAGGAGGACAAGGTGGCTATCCAGGAGGGCAAGGTGGCTATCAAGTTCCAAATCAGATACCTCAAAATCCTCAAATTCCCAGCATCATGCCGGATCAAGGATTCTACCCAAATCAAATGGGTTACCCCAATAGGGCACCTAATATGGTACCAGCAGGACCGAGATGTTACTAAAAATGGAAATCTTAATACCAAATGCAAATCTCAACCTATAACTTATTCCAGAATTTCTATCCTATAATCTTCAACGAAATGTAAATCATGAATAATAAAGTAGATTCCTAAAACCGATATTTTCGTTTCCTCCTACCTAAATCTGAATTAGCTTTAAGTTGCTCACGACTGCTAAGACAGGAATTTGTATAGAGAAGGAGAGAGAGGAAGAGAGAGAGAGAGAGAGAGAGAGAGTTATAATGTACAGTTAAATTTTTAATAAATGTTAAAAATAAATGTTATTTGAAAAAACTATTTTACTTGATTTTTTTTTCATAAATTATGTTTCAAATAATTCTTTAGGAAAATGTATGTAGCTTTTTTAATATTAAATTTCTTTTTTGTGCTTAACACACTTCCCTGTCACTTTTTTTAGAATTATTATTAAATTATCTCACATGCAGAAAATTTATCACAACTTTTTATTAAAAACTCGTTCATAATATATAATATCAAAGTGAAAAGCAACTCTGTAAATTACATGGAACTTTTTGCACTAATATTTTATTTTTTAACATTTTTCAATTATTTTTCTCTCAATTTATAAGAGATTTAAAAAAATAAAGAGAATTCAAGACATTCAAAGGACTTCAAAACATTATTGCATTGAAATAATGTTTGGCGGCAATTTAAAATTGAGATAACATAAACAGCAATTAGCTGACTAACATGCACATTAACAAATTCTGTGCTCTAAAAATAATATATTTATATTTTTCTATATTGAAGATTATTTATTTAAATAAAAAAAAAAGGCGAAAGCTAATCAGGGAAAAGTTTTTACTCGAAATAACCCAATCAAAAGGACTCAAAATATATATAACGGAAAATCCAATTAACGTTTTTATGTGTTAAAATGTTGTTCATTTTGAGTTGTAAAACGAATTAGTTGCAAGGTCGACAATTATTTTCAGGAACGATTCGCCTCGCAAAAACTTCTCGATCAACTCCAATTAAATTCAGTCAATAATAAACTAAATAAGTAATAAATAAACTACGTTAAAATTTTAATTAACAATCAAACTAAATCATCATTCAATTAAAACAGTAATAGACTAACAACAATAATAAATTTAATTAAAAACTTTATTCCCCTAACTGAACTCGCGAGCATATAAAGTGACAGATCTCTCCCATTTTCTCATTCAGGTTTTCATTGTTGTTCAAAGTGAAGCGGACATTGAAGTAAAAATGACACAGCAGGCAGCTATTTTTTTCATCTTGTCAGTCATTCAGGTAAATATTCTACAAATTTCATATACTAATATTTTTGACGCATAATAAAAATATAGCAAATTGATTGAATGCCATTTTTCAGGTGATCTACTCCAATGCTCAGTTAATGGATAACGGATTTCAGATGCCAGCATATGGACCACCATGTCTTCCTCCTTGTGGTAAAAATCCTTAATTCACTTTGAATGACAATTCTTGTTTTATGTTTTTATTAGAAGAAATATTAATTTGAACTTTAAAATTGTGATTATTATTAAAGAGGTTTATGA
This sequence comes from Synergus umbraculus, assembly GCA_900474325.1. NCBI lineage: Eukaryota > Metazoa > Arthropoda > Insecta > Hymenoptera > Cynipidae > Synergus > Synergus umbraculus. Next base: position 72,459 of record UCOK01008899.1, read on the forward strand.
ATGGAAATTTCAGATGCAAGCTTTGGTGGATTAGGATTTCCTGGATTAGGGTGTCCACAAATTTATCACCAACCTACACCTTCCTTTGGAATTCAAGCTCCTTTCGGAGGCCAAGTTCCACTTGGATCTCCTCCTTCCATCGGGATTCAATCTCCCATGGGAATGCCTTCATCGATTGGGGCTCAACCTCCAGCTGGAATTCAACTTCCTGCTGGAATTCAACTTCCTGTTGGAATTCAACAACCAAATGGAATGCAACAGCCGACTGGTATGCAACAACCAACTGGATTGCAATCAAAATCTGGAATCCTACCACAAATTGGAATGCAACAACCGTCTGTAGTACAACAACCCACTGGAATGCAACAACCCACTGGAATGCAACAATCCACTGGAATGCAACAACCCACAGGTCTTCAATCTACGATTCAAGGACCTGCAAATAATTTTCTCCAATCACAAAATTTGAATGAGAACCGTAATAAAAATGTAAATTACAATTCTAACTTCAAATAGAGAAATGGAGAATATTCAACTAATCATTTCTCTGAATAGGTTCGTATTTTGAAATATATTTTAGAAATTAAATGAAAAATTGGTATCCAATATTGAAAGATTATATAAATGAAAACATAACATTGAATCAAGTAAATATATAGATTTTCCCCATTTACAATTATTAGTCTCATCATTTACTTGATTCAAGAACCTTTACTTGACTCAAGGTAAATACTCTTGAAGTTTTCATTGTATTCAATGGAAATTTATATGAATGGCATCAATACCATTCTAATTCTAATTGCTCTCTTTTCAGATAGTCCATAGGTGAGAGAAGTTAAATGGAATAAACTAATAAAGAATGTACACAATGATCGAATAAATCTAAGTATATACAAATTAGTAATTATTATTGGCTTTCTTTAAATATCTACATAAAATATATCATTTATAATCGACAGCGTTCAGAGTTTCTAAACTCAAAACTCGTTGGTTAATTTTAATAATTTCTGCGAATAAAAAGTAATAACAACAGCAAGATTCAAAACTAATCTAATTTTAACTTGCAAAAATATAGTAAACTTGTCTCAGAAGACTTCAAAGTGGACACTAATGATATAATATGAGACCTAAAAGGCGTCTTTACCCAACAAGAATCTGAGGTACATCCCACGGGGTTCAGAATGACCGCAACCTCTACGCGAACCTGAGCCTATAGATTTATGCAGGCTTTATTTTGAATTTAATGTCCGAGGAAATTGACATAAAAAAAATGAAAAAGAATAAAGCTTCATTTTAGAAAATATATTATGGTTTTGAACAACCCCAAAATTAAGTAGGACATAAACAATAAAAGAGCCCAAGATTTGTATTTCTGATAAAAAATCGTAAAATGTCTTCTATAATCCTATCTTAAAAAAGTGTTGTCACGATATATCTCGAAAATCTCGCATACATTGTTGTTGCAAACCTGATTGGTTTTTGAATGACTTGAAGTTGAAAGAAGAAAAACAAACTAATGGTGCAAAAAAATGTCAGGAAAACCTTCGAAATACGTTAAAATTTCTTAAAACTCCCAGAAACCTCTTGAAATCTTTTAAAAATCCACAAAAACTATTAAAATCATTTTATTGTGGAATTTTAGGGAATTTTGAAAAGCTTTGAAAAATTTTTGAAGATTTTATACTCTCTAAATCTGAATTAGTGAACAGTAGGTCACTGATTTACTTTAGTGAAAAATTCTACTAATTTTTAGTCATTTTTGACTAAAACTTTAGTGAAAAGTTGAAAACTTACTAATTGAAATAGTGAAATACAACTAATAATTAGTGAATATTTTCACTAAAGTAAATTAGTGACCTAATTTTCACTAATTCAGATTTAGAGAGTATATTTTAAAGAAATTTTAAAGTTTTTCGTGGAATTTCAAAGGATTTTAAAAGTCTTGTAAGAATTTTCAGTAATTTTAAAAGATTTTAAGAGGTTTCTATGAATTTAAAGGGATTACAATAGATATATGTATAATCTTTAAAAGATTTAGTGCAATTTT